>JAMPIV010004485.1:0-159437 GCA_024509875.1 Oreohelix idahoensis
TCGGCTCACGACCACTTACACAGTCACAAAAAATAAACAAAGACAGAGTAATCTGTCCCCATAGGAGTTGTCAAATGCGATGTAAATGAAGATTTAAAAAAAAAAAAAGTTTAGAGAATTTCTGCGATAATTGAAATGAGAGAAGATGCGTTGAATAAGTCAAAAAGTCCTAAAGGATTAAATATGTCGCTGAAGGATACTCTGCAACAGGACCAAGGGTAGACAGAATTAGCCACACAGCGATTTTGCCGGGCCTGTGGGCTTGTATCTTGGAGCCGGCCTCCCCCCCCCCCCCCCCAATCTTTGTAGAAACCTTAGGCCATAAAAAAGCTTCAGCAGCAATACTGACAACCAAAGAAAATAATTCATCTCAATCATCCATGCCAGTGGAACAAGAGACGAGAAGAAGACCCTGGCGATGGAAAGGACACACATTGAAGAAGCCTGCTGAGAGCATTACGGGGCAGGCTTTGTTCTGGAATCCCCAGGGGAAAGAAAGGCGGAGGTTGACCAAGGAACATATGGAGAGGAGAACTGGATACAGAAGTGAAAATGATGACGAGAAAATGGAGGGAACTTGAGCTGATGGCATGTGACAGCAGGACCTGGCATGTGTTTGTTGAAGGCCTATGCTTCTTGTGTAGATAACGATTGATTGATTGATTGGTTGATTGATTGATTGATTGATCCAAGACAGAAAAACACAGGGATGATGACACGGGGCAGAAGTTTGTTGAAGGTCCATGCTCTTTCAAGACGTCTAGTGGGGATGCTGATGATGTACTAGTATAATATAATTTTTTTTTAACCTGGCTTCTAACTCCAACTTCCTTCACATAAGATGGTCGGGCTCCGAGGCTGCAGTGTCCTTAATTCCTCTTGGCGGCCCTGGTTTATAGCAATCAAGATTTCAGGCCACCGGCAACCAAGCAAAAGTTTTAAAGATAACCATACATTTAACAAAATTGTAATTAAAGAGTCAAGTAACTAGTCCATTACACTCTATTTACCTACGCCCACTTCTCAGATTTCTAAATGTGCTGCAGACGCTGAATGTTCTAAATGTTTTCTAAATGTGCTGCAGATGCTGAATTTCTAATTTTGCTGCAGATGCTGAATGTTATAAATGTGCTGCAGATGCTGAAATTATTAAATGTGCTGCAGAAGCTGAATGTTCTAAATGTGCTGCAGATACTGGTTGTTCTAAATGTACTGCAGATGCTGAATGATGTAAACGTGCTGCAGATGCTGAATGTTCTAAATGTGTTGCAGATACTGGTTGTTCTAAATGTGCAGCAGATGCTGAATTTTCTAAATGTGCCGCAGATGATGAATTTCTAATTTTGATGCAGATGCTGAATTTTCTAAATGTGCTGCAGATGCTGAATTCACTATATGTGCTGCAGATGCAGAATGTTCTAAATGTGCTGTAGATGATGAAATCATTAAATGTGCTGCAGATGCTGAATGTTCTAAATATGCTGTAGATGTTGAATGTTCTAAATGTGCTGCAGATACTGGTTGTTCTAAATGCGTTGCAGATGCTGAATGATTTAAACGTGCTGCAGATGCTGAAAATTCTAAATGTGTTGCAGATACTAAATTTTCTAAATGTGCTGCAGATGCTGAATGTTTAAGACGTTGGCTTTAATTATACGACCGTCATCGATTTTACCGGGTATACTTGCTGGTAATAAAGAAACAAAATAACAAGGAACATATAACGAGAAACCAGCTGCAGAAATGGAAATATTAAACGGAAGAAGACTTTTAGTCGCCTTATTGCTTCCATCTTCACTTTTAGCCAATATTGACCTGAAGGGTATTAATCCACATCATTTAGGTTAATCTTTACACTAGCTTGGCCATGTCCGCCACATGAAAGATGGTCGCATCCCGAAATATATCGTGTACGGACAACCTGGCAGATGGCAAAAGAACAGTCGGGTGACTGCAGCTGAGATTCAAAGATGTCTGCCAAACAGACATGAGGGCACTGGACATAAATCCAGCAAACCTGGGAGGATGAAGCTGCCGATCGCACCAAGTAGCGATGCTATCTACGGCGACACTTCAGATTAGGCAAAAAAGAAGCTCTCACAGCAAGCAGAAGAAAGGAGAAAATGTCGAAAGGAACACCAGGAAAATAAGCAGCTGAGGGCTGTCACCTCAGGGGCGCATTCCCATGACTGAAGGAGCTATTATTATTATGTACGGTAGTTTAATCTTTCATCCTACACAATATCTTACAGTTAACTGCTTGAATTTTCACGCAAAATTTCATTTTAATGTGATAGATCCATCTTTTCAACTAATAACCCAAGAACTTTAAACGCGTTATTCTCAAAACAAGCTAATGTGGAGATGGGAAATTAAAATGTACTAAGATGGAGTATGGCCACACCGAATTAATCATTGCAGACGTCAACAAACACAAACAGATAACATCACTCTAAAGGCAAGATTCCAGAAATAAATCCTCAAATTCCCGAGTGACGCACTTAAGTTCAATCACCAGAACGCATGCGCCGTAAACAAAGTACTTTAAAGTCTCACATATAAACGTGGTCAGTTTTAGGTAACCCCAACAACGGGATATTCCCAGTGTAGATCCTAGGGGGTCTCAGCAGAGACAGAGAAAGAATAGACCTTTTGATGAAGGCCTCAGGCATGTCGTAGAAGGCGGACTAATATGAGGCTTGATGTGGGGGCTGGGAAACTCATCATATGAAACTAACGGCCACAGAAATCACCTCTGCAAAAACACGTGAATGTTCAGTGCAGGATTCTTGCAAGGCGACAATCTACAAATTCTATAAGTACTGAGACAAACTGTCATTAACTTTATGGACAATATTGCATTTTTGATTATCTTAAATTCTATACATACTTGATTGATTACATATTCGATTTACATGATATTTTATTTCCATCAGTAAAGTTTCATTGTAAATTTATAAAATCAAGATTAGTTTATTGACTTTTCTGTGGGAGTAACAGTGATGTCTAGTACTGTAAGATTATGTCATATTTGTATTTAATTAATGGGGGCTCTTTCTAATAATTCAGTACCTTAGGGAAATGTGGCCTGAATACCTACTAGCTCTTAGTCTTCTCAGAGGATTCTCAACCTGCTAAGAGACAGCTAATTTCCAGTATCCCTATAAATAGATCTGTCAGTGATTCTCTCTATTTTCTTGCTGCGGAACTTATACTTACAATTTCTGCAGATTTTCTTCGAGCCACATTTCAGTGAGATTATCGTGGACAGTTCTGGTACTGATTCATACTTTCACTTTTTCCGTCTATCGCATCTTGCATCAGTACATGATCAGCCAGCCACAGTGTCCCTTTTTTACAACCCCCCCTCCCCTCCCCCCATCGTCACACAATGTCACAAAATTGTGATCCTCCCTCCCCCCTCATTGCGTGACGTCATATGTGGACGACCCAGAACTCGGGCTATGGCTCCGGGCGCCAAACAAGAGAGGGCGCCCTGTCATGTGCCTGGAGTCTTCCAAAAACGAAGTTAAAAATGACGAAAAAAATATTTAAAAAACAAGTTAAAGTGAAGTAAAACGACAAGTTTTGAATGGTGTAACTATAATATAAATATATATATATATACCAGGTCTTCTAAACCATTCTTGCGTCATGGGCGACTTTGGTTTTCCCATGAAGGCTACGGACCCTTCTTAGGAAAAAAAAAATGAACATAAACACATATTTACATTTTTTACATTTTAAATTTGAGATTATGTATACGGACGCCCCCCTTTCCCCCCTCCCAATCCATTTCATTTACGGACCCTGAGAAACCACAAACTGTAGACCAATTTTATTTCCCAAAAAAGCCAAACAACAAATCGAAGAAAAAAAAATGCTTTTCTCTGAACTGCGAGTAAAATGTCCCAAGGAAAAGTACATACAGTATATAAGACAAAAGAACCCAGTTTGTTTTCATTTTTCCCCCTCTCCTTCAAAACGAGTAGCTTGTTCGGTCACTTAGGTTTCTATCTGAAGCCGTAATTCTGACTGAAAACATCAGTCTAATGTCGATCTGGACTGACGTCATTAAGAGACGATTGTAATCTAAAGTGCGAGATAGCAAAATAAAATGTAACGCTTACTTAATTAGTTACTTATTTAAGGTGTTAAATTTCATCTAACTCCGTATATCCTTTGTCCCCTCGTTTTTAAATGATCAAAGTTTATTTAGTGAATTACGCTTTAAACTACTATTTATTTTTATTTATTTTTTTAAGCACCGACGTTTTTTATTAACAATTAACTTACTTACTTAGTCGTTCCTCTTCTACCATGGGGTGTAGAGATTTGCCAGAGAAAGCGTCGTGGTATCCTATCGGCTCTATTAACAATTAAGTGAGAAATAATTAATTATTAGAGACTGATTTGGTTGTTGTAAATCTTTCGCTGGCGAAACCGGCAGTGCAACAGTCTCACTTGTCTTCATTAAGCACTAAAAGCAACGTGACATACGGCTAGGCTTGAAATACGGAACAGTAATGTTAGAATGGGTCCTTGTTCTGGAATCCTCAGGGAAAGAGAGGCAGAGGAGGTAGACCCAAAAAATACACGGAGAAGAGAGCTGGAGACAGAAGTGAAAATGATGAGGAAGATGTGGACAGAATTTGAGCTGATGGCACGTGACAGGAAGACTTGGCGGGTGTTTGTTGAAGGCATATGCTCCTTGGGGAGCTAAAGGGTATTGATTGGTTGATGTTAGAATGTATGTGAGTGTTTGATAGAGTGAATGTGTGTTGGTGTATGCGAAGGTGGAATGTGTGTGGTTGTAACAGATAGTGAATGTGTGCGAGTGTGTGAAAGAGTGGATGTGTGTTGGTGTATGCGAAGGTGAATGTGTGTGGTTGTAACAGACGATGAAAAAGTGTGAGTGTGTGAAATAGTGGATGTGTGTTGATGTATGAGAAGGTGAATGTGTGTGAGTGTAACAGACGATGAATGTGTGAAATAGTGGATGTGTGTTGGTGTATGAAAAGGTGAATGTGTATGAATACATGAGATAGTGAATGTAAGTGTATGGGACAGTGAATGTTTGTACTTATATGTGAGACAGTGTTTGTGTATGAGTACATGAGATAGTGAATGTGAATGAGTGTATGAGTCAGTGAATGTATGTACTTATGTGAGAGACAGTGATTGTGTATGAGGACAAGAGACACTGGATATGTAAAAGCCCATGAGTCAGTGAATGTGCAGAAGCGGATGTGTGAGTGTATAAAAGAATAAACATATGCCTGCGAATGAAAGAATGAACGTCTACGAGAGTAACCGCTTATGAGTGTATAGAAGAGCGAACTTATCGTAGATTCCACGTAAATATGAGTGTGTGAGAGAATGTGTGCATATAAGTGTACGGGAGAGGGTTGAATCGTGATATTTTTTACTACGCTTCTTCTTCCTCGTTCGTCTTCAGACTTCTACATTAATGACTCTAATGAAGGCAGTAATCAGCTCAAGGCCCCTGCCATTTCCAAATAGTTTTTAGTGATGAGAAATAGGTAGCTAATGATATATAATAGCCGTTATGACAGTAATCTCGCTCAATTTAAAACAAAAACTGATATATTACGAAACCGGCATTGTATTACCAGGGCCCGAAACAGTAGCTAAGAACAGTAACATTGTAACCTACCCGGCAATTCGGAGAATACGATTAAGCAGGTTAGAAAGTTTGGCCTGATACCCTATCTTTTAATTAGCATTTATACCCTTCGACATTTGCTGAGGGAGACTGAGCACCTATGGGTTTGCCCGGAGTGCAATGACGCCGATTCTGATTAACATTAACATTAACCCTATCCTTTAAAGGTAGTCCGTTAACAGATACTGCCGTAGAGGAGTGAAGTGTTAAAGACTTCACTATACTTGGTCCAGCATCGAAAGGTGACCAGTTCTCTACCTCGCTGCCTTTTCCTTCCCTGACTCAACAGCTAATTCAGGTACCCATTTACACTTGGGTAGATTATAGCGTCTCGATACCGAGAATCGAAATCGGACCTTTGCCGCGAGAGACCAGCGCTCTTACCACTCTGTCAATCGGACGCTTTCTCCGTCGTGTGGAAACATAAACGCCAAATAAAACTGCAGCAAAATGTAATTCCCGAGGGCTCTCTGAACAGGTACAGAAAGAATATGCCTACTGCACCACCAGGCATGTGGTACAAGGCGCCTAATTTGAGGTTACTAGTGTAAAAGCCCGTCATAAGACGGGAATTAAATTCAAAAGCACCAATACCTAACGGCAATTTTACTTATTCAAAAGTAGTTTTTTAAACCACTCTGCATCACCACATTACACGAACTACGTAGCAGTAGCGAGGATCCCAAAATGTGTATACGAGATCACACATTCTATAAATATTTTTGTGCACACCAACCTTTGCGCACTTTTCTTTGTCGTGTGTTACTATTTTCGGGAGAGTATATATAAGGGAAACAATACAATGAATGTCTAACTATCAACCAAAGTTGCATCCCCTAGCGTTAGTGACAGAAAAATATGGGATTATATATATATATATATATATATATATATATATATATATATATATATATATATATATATATATATATATATATATATATATATATGTGATGGGGCCGAAAAGGAGACGCCCGCCCCCTACCTGTTTCTAGGCAAATTATTTTCGATGTGCGCGAAGCATTCTGGGTTGTGAAAAGTCTGAAGTAGAAGATATGTAATGAGGCCACAATAAAGCCTTAAAAATAGAATTGTGGTGTATAGTTGTGAGTCATATTTGATATTCGTGTGTTATATTAAATAGCTGTAGGTTTTATTTGTGTTTTCGCTATTCCTAAAGCGATAATCGCGTGTGATATTTAAGTAGCCAAGATTAATACGCCTAGCGCGCAGTAAAGTGAGTGATTCGCCAAGGGTCTATATAAAGCATGCGATAAACAGCAGCGGCCCTTTTTAAGTATCAGTCCAGACAAGAGAGAACGAAACGAGGCGCCCTGTGTGGGTAAGCAGAAGAACACAAAGACATGACACGTGAGTTAATTTTAATTAGAATTAGTTTTATATAATTCTGATATTATATTCAGCACGAGTCTGTTTAAATGTTTAGTGATATAGATAGATGTGTTTCCAAAGGAAATGTCTTTTTAGGACATTATGATTTAGTCTCGAAATGATAGATGAGTGAAAATAATGTTTGATCGGTTTTATGAGGCACGCTAAGCCTAAATCCAGATGTGAGAATTTAGTATCAAGTATTTCAGTCATCAGACTGGGCAAATTTAGTAGGAGAGTGTTTTATACATGTAACTGGACAGAGAAGCGATTTTTTTACTTGAATTTAGATGATAGACTGTTATCAAGATGGCGGCCACGTGGTCATGAAAGGCGGCGCGTCACCATGCGTGTGTATAAAGAAGACGCCAGTTTTATATTGTGTGAATTGACACGTGGGTGGGAAGCAGATTAAGATAATTTTCCCCAGTAAAGGAAAGAAAGAGTTGTCGTGTTAATTTTCCTTTATATGATGACTAGTTCTAGTTGTTAAGTCAAGAGTAATTATATTTTATTTCTTTAATGTAAAAGTAATTGAGTGTATTTCACGATAGCCTACTTATCATAATTCTACTGTATATATTTAATGGGTTACTGTGAGGTGAGAATAGTCATTTAGATTTCTGGAGAGCGCGAGGCCACTCCTTGGGCGTAGAGCGCATTTGAGACATAAATGTTGCTGTTTGCTCCTTGCGGAGCAGGGCGACACCAGTGCGGCTGAATCCAACAGAAGCCTGCATGAAGCATTTATATGCTATGGCAGTGATTTGTTTCGGTAACGATGTGTTTCATGTGATGAGATTCCCAGTCTCATCAGTGGTCATATACGACACGCTTGTTGCCAGGCGCACCAGTCGTCACATACGACATGCTTCCGGATGCAGTAACGAATATTGAGATAGATCAGTTGCGAGGTGGTGGTTTATTCTCATTATTGAGAGTATTTGTTGTACATATAGTTGAATATTATTTTATGTCCATTTTATGATTATTTAATTATGGTTATGTGAGGAATGGTTGTGAGAGCACGTGGGCTCACTTCAAGATATATATTTCTCTTCTCCGCTCCTGAGGGAGCATGGGGCCAACCTGTGTTACATGGTGAGATTGCCAGCCCCACGCACAACACCTTACTAGTCTCATTGGACGACATGCATGAGTGTGTGTGTGTGTGTGTGATAGCTGAGTGTGTGCTCTTGTAGTAGTGGTTTCGGTAGCAACCTGTGTTACATGGTGAGATTGCCAGCCCCACGCACAACACCTTACTAGTCGCATTGGATGACACGCATGAGTGCGTGCGTGTGTGATAGTTGAGGGTGTCAGGTAGTACACGTGGAAGGACTGTTTGACAGGTGAGAGCGTGGTGTTTCTCATTCAGTATTATATTATGATTTTAACTATTCTGTGCTTTGTTTGCTTCTTCAGATTAGCATCGGGCACTGTTGGGTGTTTTGTTTAGTTTTGTTTTGTTTTGCTATGTTCGCTAGTTTATTTGTTTAATGTTTGCTTTGTCACTGAATGGGTTGTAAAAATAAATATAACCCCTGCCTCTAGAATCAAGAGTTTTATTGTTGTTCGGGTCGGTGCGAGTGTAAGCAGGAGAGTGATCACACATTACAATATAATCATCATCATCATCTCGCCCACCCTATCACATATATATATATATATATATATATATATATATATATATATATATATATATATATATATATATGTGTATATATATATATATATATATATATATGATGCATGGGGACTGGCAACATCATTATACAAAACAAGTTGCCACAGAAACCACTTCTGAAAGAGCATGTGGATGCTTTGTGCAGGTTTCTTGGCAAAGGGATCAGCTACAATGGTGCTTCCACGTTCTATGTTGTTGTTGTTGTTGTTGATCCAGCGGCACTTGGGCTCTCGCCCTTCGGCCCAATGCCATGTAGTGATATCTGCATGTTTTCACAAGTTGTTTTGTTTCTCCGTACAAGGTGTTCCACTTATCTGGCCTCCGAGGAAGGAGCATTTTACTAACATCATCCAGTTCTGGGCACTCAAAGAGATGGTGGTCAACAGTTTCGTAGGGGTAGATACACAGCTGGCACTCTGGAGTGTGTTGTGGGTGGATTCTGCTCAAGTGACTGTTGAGTGATATGTGTTGTGTTCCCAGCCGAAAAATGGTGCTCTGATCCCTCCTTGTAAGATGGCCGATGTTGTCATTAGTATCAGGACTGGCCATATGTCTGTAAACCTCTCTCTCGATGTTTCCCATGGCCCATCTGTTCAGCCAAGTTTCTTTGTTTGTTGTTCGTATGAGTGATTTGGCTGTTTGGAGAGTTGTTGCTGTGAGTGGTTGTTCTTGTCTTGTTCCTTTCTTTGCTAATCTGTCTACTCTGTCATTACCTGGTGTATTTAAGTGACCAGGGATCCACTGCATAATTATTCTGATGCCATAGGAAGTGATAAGCTGATCAGCATCCAAGATTAATTTGGCTAATTCAGTTCTACAATGTCCACTGCCTTCCAAAGCTTGAAGGGCAGACACTGAGTCAGTAAAAATGATGATGTTTTGAGCCTTTGAGGGAAAGGCATCGAATACAGTTTCCACATGGTATAGGGCTGTTTCCAGTGAAATGATTTTAGCTTCGTAGTTGGAGCAAAACTCCACGCATTGCTTCAAACGGCTCGTCGAAGGATCCATCTGGGTAACATATTTAGACTCCATAAACTGCTTTGATGGTGGCCTCAAATGCAGATCCGTTAGTATAGACATGAAACCATTCTTCTTTAGGGTAGGCATCAATGGTTCGTTGTGATGCACTCATAAGACTGACTGGGTAGGAGTGTGTGGTTGTTCCATCTACTAATTTTAGTTGTACTTCTGGTGTTTTTAAGCGAGTATGTGGTGAATTCTGTACTACTTTCTGTATATCTTGTTTTCTTTCTGGGAGGTGGTATCATGGACTGACTTGTGTCTTATTATTTGCTTGTGTTCCAGTTTTCTACAAGGTGTCTTCTATCCATGCTCCATAAAGAGCGCAAAGGAAAATGGTGATGATGATGATTTTTTCTTTGACATTTGACCCCGTAACTGTGTTTTTTAAAGTGTGCCAAGCTATGATTTTAATAAAGAAAAGTATTTTTAAAATCCTGGAATAGTACAGGTTGCACTCACTTTTGTACATATCGTAAAACTGTTATGACTCGTTACTGAAAATTGGGAAACACCTCAGTATGGTAAAGCTCAGTTTTAAGACATCTGCACTCGTTGCACAAAATAGAACCGTATACATTGTCATAAATAATAGCCCCATATCATAATAAGTTAATCGGGTCACTTTCACTGGAACGTCATACACAAGACGGCTTGCTCCAATGTACTGTAATTAACGGCCTATTTGTATTGACAATATTCTTCTGGTGGCTAGTTAATAATGTTCGTGGTGGTAATAAAGCGATCCCGTTACACGCCCATTGAGGCATATTGGGGATATGATATTAGGCCAATATTTTCTTGACCATCGGCACACTAGGGGTGATGTGGTCAGCATCACGACGGCCGAAGGTAATAATATACTACTCGTCAAAAGTCAAGGACCACCCTGTTATTTTCAATACACTTTTATATAAGCGCATAGCATGATTAAATGAAGGAAGTTTTTAGTAAAAATGGGTGCAATATCTTCCTCTGACAGTCCTCTATGCACGTTAAGCATAAAAACAACTCACCGACAACCATGGTGATCACGTGCAATTTGGTTTGCTAACCATAAATTCACATTTTTAATCTGTTTTTTCAAACTTCCGTACAACCAAACAGGTGAAGTAATCGTGCTGATTGACATTCCACGTGCAATGGCGACTTTTCGTGAACAGAATTCACTCTTAATTTGTTTTACAATCAGCAGACATCACTTGCTAAAACCATGCCACCGAGAAGACGTCTTGACACCTTACAAAAAATGAGGGCTATAGCGTGAGTTGAAAGTGGTTTATCTGTCCGTGAGGTCGCTAGACGGCTTGCAGTGTCACACTGTACTATCCAAAGAATTTTGGAGAGATTTCAGGCCACAGGAAGTGTGGAGGATCGCCACCGACCAGGTCGCCCTAGATGCACCAATAGACATGATGACCGGTACCTCTTGTTGTCAGCCCTGCGCCATCGAACAGTGACTTGTTCCACTCTAAGATGTCAGCTGAAACAAACTGTAAACGTTAATGTCAGTCAAAGCACCATTCGCAGACGTTTACATGAATTTGGACTGGCTGCTCGACGTCCTGCAGTCAAAATCCCTCTTACTCCTGCTCATCGCAGAGCCCGTGTTGCTTGGTGTCGCGAGCACATCCGATGGACAAGGCAACAATGGAGTCAAGTTCTCTTCACTGATGAATCTCGATTCACTGTGTCATTCAATGATGGCAGGATTCGAGTTTGGAGACGACCAGGAGAGCGATTTACTGATGACACAATTCGAGAGGTGGATCGTTATGGTAGGAGTTCTGTCATGGCCTGGGGAGGCTTCTACAGACACGGCAGGACCCCACTCTACATCATCCAAGGCAACTTGACCGGCCCAAGATACCAGAACGAAATCTTGAGACCAATTGTTCAGCCTGCTCTGGAGGCCATAGGTGGTAATGCCATTCTCCAAGATGATAACGCTCGACCCCATCGAGCTCGTGTGGTGAATGAGTTTATTCAGCAACATGGGATCATCAGGATGGCGTGGCCAGCTCATTCACCTGACCCTTCTCCGATTGAGCACCTCTGGGATGTCCTTGGTCGAAGATTGTCAACAAATCACCCCCTGCCAATGGATGTTGCACAGCTGACTGCATTTCTGCTTCAGGAATGGCAAGCTGTTCCTCGGGATACTCTTCGGACCCTTGTGGACTCGATGCGTCTACGCTGTCTTGAATGCCTTGCTGCAAATGGTGGTCATACCCGATTTTGAAATGTCTATTTGTCCAATATCTATTGTGTGACTTTTGAAAAGGTGAGTGACTGTAGTGGTTTTGATGGTATTGTATGATGGTGATATTACTAAGTGTGATGTATGAGGTCAGCTGTGAAGGCTCCTGAGATAAAATGTAGCTGTGAATTTTCAGAAGGCCTTTCTTGCTACCACTACGACCTCACACCTATCTTTTTTTCTAATGAATGTGGCTACGTTAAAATCTAGGGTACTGAATGTAATGTGTTGTATTGACATATACAAACACACACACAGATATTAAATAATATAATATTATTAATAAAATTTAGAACACAATGAACTAAATTCAGCTGGTGAAATTTTAGAAAAGTAAATCTTTTTTAAATTTATTTGTTCTGAACCAAGGTTTTATTTTGGCCAGAACATATGAAAGATTTTGGAATTTATGAGTGAATGGCATGAATAAATGGCATGATAAATAAAAGGTGTGTACGTATACAATTTTCACGATTAGTTAATATTTCTACAGTTCATAATTTTATTTTCCCTGGGAGAACGATGAATAGATGTGCTGTTGGGGTGGCTTCATCCCTCCCTGTCTATGCCTACCAATTATTGTCCATTAATGATGGAAAGAAATGGGATGTTTTAGTAGTAATTCACTTTGGGTGCTATGTCTATGAAGTTGGTGTAAATCCAGCAGACCAGCCTGCTTACGTAACTTTGAAAGAGTAGTTCTGGTGCTGGAATCTGGTGGCCCCACCTCTCCGTGCTTGGGGGCAATATATCGGGTGGCCCCACCTCTCCGTGCTTGGGGGCAATACAAGGCTGTTCTGCCGAGATGCGACACTGCACGGGTCCTCACTGTCAATTATTTACCCAGCATTTGACACCACCTTTTGGTGTCAACATAAAAAAACTCACAGCTCAGATTATGAATAAAGAACACAGAAATGCTAGCAAAACTCAGCTGAGCTGCTGGCTATAGTATGGCGTCCCTGAACTTATTTCAATTTACTTCATTGGAAATCACCACACTTAAAATTTACTGTGTCTATCACTGGACAACTATTGAGGAATGGCAAAAAAGCTCGTCTGAGCGCTGATAATATGATTGTCTGTGGCCAATCAATGCCTTGTGTTTTTTTTCAAATTCAAATTTCCTACACTAAAGTCATTTCAGTCATGCTTCAGTCAAGTATGGATTTTTATCTGTTAGTCCGTCCGTCTCTACTTGCGTTTTCACAAAACCGTACTTGGTTTTTGAACCAACCTATCCGTCCCCTCTACAAATTTGCCTGAAAAGTTATTTTTAGCCACAATTCTCCTTAACACCCTCTCTCTTTCATTCTAACTAGATTTGGACACTTGAGTATCAAGGTCGCGGTTTTTGTGCAAATTAGTGACATGTTTGATTCAATGCAGTCTTTCGCTGATGTGAACAACACAGCCTTTTGTCAATGTCTTCATTATTATCTATCCGTCTGTATAAATAAAAGCATATTATTTCACTGCTCAAAATGGGCCATCCGGCCAGCTAATTTTTATATTCCTAACATTAGTATTAAGAAAAAGTTACTTTTTTAATTTTGTAATATTTCAAGCATCTGCGTTGTAATGCTTTTGCCGCTGAATTCAAATAAAAGGCTTGGTATCGCATAAGCGTCCCTTTCCGTACCTCGTGTCAACTTGGGGACATGAATTTTTCCTCCGTTCCCCCCCCCCCCCCCCCCCCCCCCCCCCCCCCCCCCCCAATTGCATCTTCTAAGCCTTGCTAGTCTCACGCAATTTTTCAGTCATATTTTTTTTTTTCCTTTTGATCCGCCGTTCTCATCCCGTTCAAATGGTAACCGTTTCAGCAATTTAATTTCCATGGCGGGTGATGACCCGCGGCGTGGGCGATCATGCCTTCTAGTAACTTACGCATTCTTTTTATCCCTACATTTTATCCTTTGGAGATATTTTTACGTTGTATCACTTGTTAATTTTATGACACATCTCCCCACTTGAAAACATGCCTACGGCAAGTTCTAAAACCAGTGATACACATAGATAAAATCTCTCCTCACGTCTGCCATTACTCTAATTTTGATCACAGGGGTGCCTTTTTTGTTTGTGGCCTAGGTGCTCTCTGCAGTTTTTTCCAAATTCTTAGGATCAGGGGTCATATTACCCTGATATACAGTGTGCCCCAAGAATTCCAACTCTTTGCATCCAATACAACATTTTGTTGGCCTAGCAGTTAAGTTCGCCTCCCGAAGCCTATTAAACAACATTTCTAGAGCTTCAATGTGTTCTTCAAATGTCTCTGTGGCGACGAGAATATCATCCATGAAATTCGTGATACATGGGTTATTCAGGGGATCCAACAATTTGCGCATCATCCTTGAAAATACACTCGGAGCATTTTTCAGTCCGAATGGTAGCATATTGAATTCATAATGTCCATCCGAAGTGCTAAAAGCCAAATAAGGTCTCACTTCAGGCTTCACTGGAATCTGGTAATAGCCTTTACTAAGATCCACCTTTGAAAAGTATTTTGCCTTGTTCAGTCTGGCAAATAACTGTTTTGTGTCTGGTAATGGATCCACTTGTCCTTCTGTGACAGCATTCAGTTTCCTGTAATCTATGCACAGTCTGTGTTCCCCAGACGGTTTTCTCAACAAAACGACACTGGAACTAAAGGGTGATTCACTGTGCGAAATAATCCCCTCCTTCAACAAATAATCTATTTCTTCCTTCAATGCCTTCTCCTTCGCGAACGGAATAGAATAGGCTCTCATACAGATTGGGTTTGAGTCTACCAGTTTCATGTCATACTGTAGCAAATTTGTATGGCCTGGTTTATCTGTTAATACATCTGTATGTTCCTCCAGAACCTGTTGAACTCTCTCCCTCTGGTTTTTAGTCAGGTGCTTACTGACTTTTACCTGTGCTGCTGTTTCACAAGGATGTAATGGGTATTCATGTGAGGTGAGTGGTTCCTTTTGCATTTGAGTTGCGATAGCTAAGGTCAGTAAGGGGGTGCTTTCCTGGAGTGGTCTGTCCAGATACTTCTTTAACAGGTTTACGTGATAAACTTTCTCCTTCCCCTTTTTGTCAATTTTATAGTTTGTTCTAGACACCTTCTCTAGAACCGTATATGGACCTTGCCATCCAATTTGTAATTTATTCTGGCTACCGGGTAGTAGAAGCAGCACCTTCTCTCCCACAGCTAGTTCTCTGTCCTTTGCCTTCCTATTAAAATATGCTGCATGTTTCTTCCTGGCTTGTTTCAAATTATCATTTGCCAGTTTCCATCCAGCTTTCAAACGAGTGGTCAGTTCGTTCACGTATTGATAAGATGAGGTAACAGTCTCTTCCGCCTTCTCATCTGTCCAGGTCCTTAATGAAGCTACATCTGGATCTTTAATTTATCATACTTATTTTTCATGGAACCCATCGGGTCCCGTCCATTAGAAGCTTTATAATGAGGACTTTTCTTCCTAGAATCATCACTCACAAATCGACCACTACCAATTTTTTTTCTGGGGTTTGTCTCCCCACTTGAGATTGCTTATGAGAGATCTTCGCTCTCTTTTCTGTTCTTCCAGTTTATATAAGTCTGACCGAGGGATTGTCATCTTATCCTGGGTAAAATTTACTCTTTGTACTCGTCGCATAGTGGCCATGTTAATCCATTCAAGTGAAGACTGGGTGTGAAAAGGGGGCTCCCATTCCACTTTGTCTACCCGAGTATAATTAGTTTTCCTTTCAGGCCTAAAGTTGCCCCGTGGCGTTTCTAGGTCCTGCACATATTTTCCCTTTGTGGGTGTTCCCTCATGAAATACGCCACATGCTTCTACAAAGTTTTCAACATCGACATTACGTCGGGCCAATAGTATTTTCGAGCAATCTTTTGGCAGATGGTACCGACTTTCTCATGGTCACCATCTTTTCCAACATGTAAGCTCCTTATTAAGTTTGCCCTATATATCTTGGGAAGAACTAACTGTCCGTGACCAGTGGATCTAGTTCCTGTCTTCCTGTATAATAATCTGTTCTTCACAAAGTACTCTCCCTTGCTTGGAGGTGTGTGGCCTTTGGGCAATTTTTTGAAACATGGCTTAAGTGTCCTATCCTCAGCCTGCGCCTTCCTCATCTCCTCTGGATGAGCATTTATAGGTTCACCTTCTTCCTCCTTCTTCTGTGACCTGGTCTGCACTGTCGCCATGATCACAGGCCTCTCGGGATTCCCCAAGAAGACGTATCTACACCCCAATATCAGAGGGTAGATTGGTTCATCTATCACTGCTGCTCTGATTTCTCCTTCCACATAGCGAGTTTTCACCGTTATCCTTGCGATGGGAAGTGTCATGAGTGGTATGTCCTTAGTCGCCCCTTGTATTTCCACTGTTTCTGTGGTATACTGACTTGGGTCCACTAGGCTAGACTTCACAACTGAATCATAATCCAAACCTGTATCATAAAGGCACCTTATGGTGACCCCATTACAAATAACATCCTCACAAACTGGGGGGTGATAAGGTTCCTGTTGTCCATTAGGATTAACCTTTAATCTTTGCGTCCCCGACTTCATTGCAGCAATGTTTGAAGGTTTCCTTCTACAAAATTCGGTGTTATGGTTATCTTTCTTGCACCATTTACACCATCTTTTTCCTTGGTTCAACGGTTTTCTTTCATTGAATTTTTGGTCATTGAACTGTGAGTTTCTGTCTCGGTAGTCATTTCTTGGCCGTTCAAAGTTTGTCCTACCTTTATTTCCCTGCTCTCTATTATCAAATTTATTAAATTGCTGTGGAGCTTTAAAATTGTCTATGTGCTTCTTTTTAGCACCACTTACCTCTGCCTGGGCTGCCTGATACCTCTCAGCGACATTTAAAACCTCTCCCAATTTCTCTGCACCTTGTTCCATGAGGAATTTTCTCATGTCTGGAGCCATGGACTCTCTCAATTGCTCAATCATGATCATTTCTTTAAGATCTTGGGTCTTCCCCAGAGCAGTCCATTTCTCCAAATAGGTTTCCAGTCTGGCAGAGAATTGGTGGTATGTCTCCCCAGACAACAGTTTGGCATTTCTAAATTTCTTACGATAAAATTCCCCATTTTTTTCGTACCTCAATAACAAAGCCTGCTTTAACATGTCATAATTGTCTTGGTCTTCTCTGTTCATTTTTGCGAAGACTTCATAAGAAGTACCTCTCAGTCCCTGTGATAGCTTTAAACTCCACCTCTCTCTCTCTCTAACCCATATGTAGTAGCTAATAACTCAAAACGTCCTAGGTACCCCTCTATGTCATCGTCTTTTTCAACAAAATGGTCTAAATGAAACCCCATAGCTGAGTTTGAGGCTCCCAGACTGGGCGTAGCATCTGAGGCAAAAGGGCTGGCACCATTTTCAGGAGCCTGGCCTTGTAATTCCAGCTCCCTTAGTCGTAATTCGTGCTCCCTTTGCAACCTTCTATCTTCTGCCTCCCTTTCGGCAGTCAATCTTTTTTCTTCTGCCTCCCTTTCGGCCTTTTTATCTTCTGCCTCCCTTTCGGCCTTTTTATCTTCTGCCTCCCTTTGCTGTCGTTTGTCTTCTGCCTCAATCTGCAGCCTCTTAATTTCTCTATCAGCCTCTAACCTCTTCTCTTCAGCCAACCTTTCAGACTCTAATTTTCTTTCAGCCTCTTTTTTCTAATCTTCTTTCTTCCCGTTCAATATACTTATCACATTCAGCCGTTACGTATTGAATTAAAATCTGACCATCCATTCCCATCTCCTTTGCGGTCAGCACAGCAGCTGATCTAAATTTTGCCAGCTCCGCCATACTCTTTAAACAAATCTAGCAATAAGCAAAGTAAAATTTCCAACCCTAAAGTACTTATAATTACTCTAGACTAAAATAATTCTAATTAATTAATTAACTAACACTGGCTGTGAAGATTCACCAACTTCTAATTGCCCTTTTAATTTAAAGGGACACTTTTAATTTTAAGGGAATTTTACAATTTTGTTCCCCTAATTTTATTTCTCCCACCAGGAGATCCTTATATTACTGTTTATGCTAATTATCCCTGGACAAGACCCCAATATATGTAGTGGTTTTGATGGTATTGTATGATGGTGATATTACTAAGTGTGATGTATGAGGTCAGCTGTGAAGGCTCCTGAGATAAAATGTAGCTGTGAATTTTCAGAAGGCCTTTCTTGCTACCACTACGACCTCACACCTATCTTTTTTTCTAATGAATGTGGCTACGTTAAAATCTAGGGTACTGAATGTAATGTGTTGTATTGACATATACAAACACACACACAGATATTAAATAATATAATATTATTAATAAAATTTAGAACACAATGAACTAAATTCAGCTGGTGAAATTTTAGAAAAGTAAATCTTTTTTAAATTTATTTGTTCTGAACCAAGGTTTTATTTTGGCCAGAACATATGAAAGATTTTGGAATTTATGAGTGAATGGCATGAATAAATGGCATGATAAATAAAAGGTGTGTACGTATACAATTTTCACGATTAGTTAATATTTCTACAGTTCATAATTTTATTTTCCCTGGGAGAACGATGAATAGATGTGCTGTTGGGGTGGCTTCATCCCTCCCTGTCTATGCCTACCAAACATTGTCCATTAATGATGGAAAGAAATGGGATGTTTTAGTAGTAATTCACTTTGGGTGCTATGTCTATGAAGTTGGTGTAAATCCAGCAGACCAGCCTGCTTACGTAACTTTGAAAGAGTAGTTCTGGTGCTGGAATCTGGTGGCCCCACCTCTCCGTGCTTGGGGGCAATATATCGGGTGGCCCCACCTCTCCGTGCTTGGGGGCAATACAAGGCTGTTCTGCCGAGATGCGACACTGCACGGGTCCTCACTGTCTATTATTTACCCAGCATTTGACACCACCTTTTGGTGTCAACATAAAAAAACTCACAGCTCAGATTATGAATAAAGAACACAGAAATGCTAGCAAAACTCAGCTGAGCTGCTGGCTATAGTATGGCGTCCCTGAACTTATTTCAATTTACTTCATTGGAAATCACCACACTTAAAATTTACTGTGTCTATCACTGGACAACTATTGAGGAATGGCAAAAAAGCTCGTCTGAGCGCTGATAATATGATTGTCTGTGGCCAATCAATGCCTTGTGTTTTTTTTTTCAAATTCAAATTTCCTACACTAAAGTCATTTCAGTCATGCTTCAGTCAAGTATGGATTTTTATCTGTTAGTCCGTCCGTCTCTACTTGCGTTTTCACAAAACCGTACTTGGTTTTTGAACCAACCTATCCGTCCCCTCTACAAATTTGCCTGAAAAGTTATTTTTAGCCACAATTCTCCTTAACACCCTCTCTCTTTCATTCTAACTAGATTTGGACACTTGAGTATCAAGGTCGCGGTTTTTGTGCAAATTAGTGACATGTTTGATTCAATGCAGTCTTTCGCTGATGTGAACAACACAGCCTTTTGTCAATGTCTTCATTATTATCTATCCGTCTGTATAAATAAAAGCATATTATTTCACTGCTCAAAATGGGCCATCCGGCCAGCTAATTTTTATATTCCTAACATTAGTATTAAGAAAAAGTTACTTTTTTAATTTTGTAATATTTCAAGCATCTGCGTTGTAATGCTTTTGCCGCTGAATTCAAATAAAAGGCTTGGTATCGCATAAGCGTCCCTTTCCGTACCTCGTGTCAATTTGGGGACGTGACTTTTTTTCCGTTCCCCCCCCCCAATTGCATCTTCTAAGCCTTGCTAGTCTCACGCAATTTTTCAGTCATATTTTTTTTTTCCTTTTGATCCGCCGTTCTCATCCCGTTCAAATGGTAACCGTTTCAGCAATTTAATTTCCATGGCGGGTGATGACCCGCGGCGTGGGCGATCATGCCTTCTAGTAACTTACGCATTCTTTTTATCCCTACATTTTATCCTTTGGAGATATTTTTACGTTGTATCACTTGTTAATTTTATGACACATCTCCCCACTTGAAAACATGCCTACGGTAAGTTCTAAAACCAGTGATACACATAGATAAAATCTCTCCTCACGTCTGCCATTACTCTAATTTTGATCACAGGGGTGCCTTTTTTGTTTGTGGCCTAGGTGCTCTCTGCAGTTTTTCCAAATTCTTAGGATCAGGGGTCATATTACCCTGATATACAGTGTGCCCCAAGAATTCCAACTCTTTGCATCCAATACAACATTTTGTTGGCCTAGCAGTTAAGTTCGCCTCCCGAAGCCTATTAAACAACATTTCTAGAGCTTCAATGTGTTCTTCAAATGTCTCTGTGGCGACGAGAATATCATCCATGAAATTCGTGATACATGGGTTATTCAGGGGATCCAACAATTTGCGCATCATCCTTGAAAATACACTCGGAGCATTTTTCAGTCCGAATGGTAGCATATTGAATTCATAATGTCCATCCGAAGTGCTAAAAGCCAAATAAGGTCTCACTTCAGGCTTCACTGGAATCTGGTAATAGCCTTTACTAAGATCCACCTTTGAAAAGTATTTTGCCTTGTTCAGTCTGGCAAATAACTGTTTTGTGTCTGGTAATGGATCCACTTGTCCTTCTGTGACAGCATTCAGTTTCCTGTAATCTATGCACAGTCTGTGTTCCCCAGACGGTTTTCTCAACAAAACGACACTGGAACTAAAGGGTGATTCACTGTGCGAAATAATCCCCTCCTTCAACAAATAATCTATTTCTTCCTTCAATGCCTTCTCCTTCGCGAACGGAATAGAATAGGCTCTCATACAGATTGGGTTTAAGTCTACCAGTTTCATGTCATACTGTAGCAAATTTGTATGGCCTGGTTTATCTGTTAATACATCTGTATGTTCCTCCAGAACCTGTTGAACTCTCTCCCTCTGGTTTTTAGTCAGGTGCTTACTGACTTTTACCTGTGCTGCTGTTTCACAAGGATGTAATGGGTATTCATGTGAGGTGAGTGGTTCCTTTTGCATTTGAGTTGCGATAGCTAAGGTCAGTAAGGGGGTGCTTTCCTGGAGTGGTCTGTCCAGATACTTCTTTAACAGGTTTACGTGATAAACTTTCTCCTTCCCCTTTTTGTCAATTTTATAGTTTGTTCTAGACACCTTCTCTAGAACCGTATATGGACCTTGCCATCCAATTTGTAATTTATTCTGGCTACCGGGTAGTAGAAGCAGCACCTTCTCTCCCACAGCTAGTTCTCTGTCCTTTGCCTTCCTATTAAAATATGCTGCATGTTTCTTCCTGGCTTGTTTCAAATTATCATTTGCCAGTTTCCATCCAGCTTTCAAACGAGTGGTCAGTTCGTTCACGTATTGATAAGATGAGGTAACAGTCTCTTCCGCCTTCTCATCTGTCCAGGTCCTTAATGAAGCTACATCTGGATCTTTAATTTATCATACTTATTTTTCATGGAACCCATCGGGTCCCGTCCATTAGAAGCTTTATAATGAGGACTTTTCTTCCTAGAATCATCACTCACAAATCGACCACTACCAATTTTTTTCTGGGGTTTGTCTCCCCACTTGAGATTGCTTATGAGAGATCTTCGCTCTCTTTTCTGTTCTTCCAGTTTATATAAGTCTGACCGAGGGATTGTCATCTTATCCTGGGTAAAATTTACTCTTTGTACTCGTCGCATAGTGGCCATGTTAATCCATTCAAGTGAAGACTGGGTGTGAAAAGGGGGCTCCCATTCCACTTTGTCTACCCGAGTATAATTAGTTTTCCTTTCAGGCCTAAAGTTGCCCCGTGGCGTTTCTAGGTCCTGCACATATTTTCCCTTTGTGGGTGTTCCCTCATGAAATACGCCACATGCTTCTACAAAGTTTTCAACATCGACATTTACGTCGGGCCAATAGTATTTTCGAGCAATCTTTTGGCAGATGGTACCGACTTTCTCATGGTCACCATCTTTTCCAACATGTAAGCTCCTTATTAAGTTTGCCCTATATATCTTGGGAAGAACTAACTGTCCGTGACCAGTGGATCTAGTTCCTGTCTTCCTGTATAATAATCTGTTCTTCACAAAGTACTCTCCCTTGCTTGGAGGTGTGTGGCCTTTGGGCAATTTTTTGAAACATGGCTTAAGTGTCCTATCCTCAGCCTGCGCCTTCCTCATCTCCTCTGGATGAGCATTTATAGGTTCACCTTCTTCCTCCTTCTTCTGTGACCTGGTCTGCACTGTCGCCATGATCACAGGCCTCTCGAGATTCCCCAAGAAGACGTATCTACACCCCAATATCAGAGGGTAGATTGGTTCATCTATCACTGCTGCTCTGATTTCTCCTTCCACATAGCGAGTTTTCACCGTTATCCTTGCGATGGGAAGTGTCATGAGTGGTATGTCCTTAGTCGCCCCTTGTATTTCCACTGTTTCTGTGGTATACTGACTTGGGTCCACTAGGCTAGACTTCACAACTGAATCATAATCCAAACCTGTATCATAAAGGCACCTTATGGTGACCCCATTACAAATAACATCCTCACAAACTGGGGGGTGATAAGGTTCCTGTTGTCCATTAGGATTAACCTTTAATCTTTGCGTCCCCGACTTCATTGCAGCAATGTTTGAAGGTTTCCTTCTACAAAATTCGGTGTTATGGTTATCTTTCTTGCACCATTTACACCATCTTTTTCCTTGGTTCAACGGTTTTCTTTCATTGAATTTTTGGTCATTGAACTGTGAGTTTCTGTCTCGGTAGTCATTTCTTGGCCGTTCAAAGTTTGTCCTACCTTTATTTCCCTGCTCTCTATTATCAAATTTATTAAATTGCTGTGGAGCTTTAAAATTGTCTATGTGCTTCTTTTTAGCACCACTTACCTCTGCCTGGGCTGCCTGATACCTCTCAGCGACATTTAAAACCTCTCCCAATTTCTCTGCACCTTGTTCCATGAGGAATTTTCTCATGTCTGGAGCCATGGACTCTCTCAATTGCTCAATCATGATCATTTCTTTAAGATCTTGGGTCTTCCCCAGAGCAGTCCATTTCTCCAAATAGGTTTCCAGTCTGGCAGAGAATTGGTGGTATGTCTCCCCAGACAACAGTTTGGCATTTCTAAATTTCTTACGATAAAATTCCCCATTTTTTTTCGTACCTCAATAACAAAGCCTGCTTTAACATGTCATAATTGTCTTGGTCTTCTCTGTTCATTTTTGCGAAGACTTCATAAGAAGTACCTCTCAGTCCCTGTGATAGCTTTAAACTCCACCTCTCTCTCTCTAACCCATATGTAGTAGCTAATAACTCAAAACGTCCTAGGTACCCCTCTATGTCATCGTCTTTTTCAACAAAATGGTCTAAATGAAACCCCATAGCTGAGTTTGAGGCTCCCAGACTGGGCGTAGCATCTGAGGCAAAAGGGCTGGCACCATTTTCAGGAGCCTGGCCTTGTAATTCCAGCTCCCTTAGTCGTAATTCGTGCTCCCTTTGCAACCTTCTATCTTCTGCCTCCCTTTCGGCAGTCAATCTTTTTTTCTTCTGCCTCCCTTTCGGCCTTTTTATCTTCTGCCTCCCTTTCGGCCTTTTTATCTTCTGCCTCCCTTTGCTGTCGTTTGTCTTCTGCCTCAATCTGCAGCCTCTTAATTTCTCTATCAGCCTCTAACCTCTTCTCTTCAGCCAACCTTTCAGACTCTAATTTTCTTTCAGCCTCTTTTTCTAATCTTCTTTCTTCCCGTTCAATATACTTATCACATTCAGCCGTTACGTATTGAATTAAAATCTGACCATCCATTCCCATCTCCTTTGCGGTCAGCACAGCAGCTGATCTAAATTTTGCCAGCTCCGCCATACTCTTTAAACAAATCTAGCAATAAGCAAAGTAAAATTTCCAACCCTAAAGTACTTATAATTACTCTAGACTAAAATAATTCTAATTAATTAATTAACTAACACTGGCTGTGAAGATTCACCAACTTCTAATTGCCCTTTTAATTTAAAGGGACACTTTTAATTTTAAGGGAATTTTACAATTTTGTTCCCCTAATTTTATTTCTCCCACCAGGAGATCCTTATATTACTGTTTATGCTAATTATCCCTGGACAAGACCCCAATATATGTAGTGGTTTTGATGGTATTGTATGATGGTGATATTACTAAGTGTGATGTATGAGGTCAGCTGTGAAGGCTCCTGAGATAAAATGTAGCTGTGAATTTTCAGAAGGCCTTTCTTGCTACCACTACGACCTCACACCTATCTTTTTTTCTAATGAATGTGGCTACGTTAAAATCTAGGGTACTGAATGTAATGTGTTGTATTGACATATACAAACACACACACACACAGATATTAAATAATATAATATTATTAATAAAATTTAGAACACAATGAACTAAATTCAGCTGGTGAAATTTTAGAAAAGTAAATCTTTTTTAAATTTATTTGTTCTGAACCAAGGTTTTATTTTGGCCAGAACATATGAAAGATTTTGGAATTTATGAGTGAATGGCATGAATAAATGGCATGATAAATAAAAGGTGTGTACGTATACAATTTTCACGATTAGTTAATATTTCTACAGTTCATAATTTTATTTTCCCTGGGAGAACGATGAATAGATGTGCTGTTGGGGTGGCTTCATCCCTCCCTGTCTATGCCTACCAAACATTGTCCATTAATGATGGAAAGAAATGGGATGTTTTAGTAGTAATTCACTTTGGGTGCTATGTCTATGAAGTTGGTGTAAATCCAGCAGACCAGCCTGCTTACGTAACTTTGAAAGAGTAGTTCTGGTGCTGGAATCTGGTGGCCCCACCTCTCCGTGCTTGGGGGCAATATATCGGGTGGCCCCACCTCTCCGTGCTTGGGGGCAATACAAGGCTGTTCTGCCGAGATGCGACACTGCACGGGTCCTCACTGTCAATTATTTACCCAGCATTTGACACCACCTTTTGGTGTCAACATAAAAAAACTCACAGCTCAGATTATGAATAAAGAACACAGAAATGCTAGCAAAACTCAGCTGAGCTGCTGGCTATAGTATGGCGTCCCTGAACTTATTTCAATTTACTTCATTGGAAATCACCACACTTAAAATTTACTGTGTCTATCACTGGACAACTATTGAGGAATGGCAAAAAAGCTCGTCTGAGCGCTGATAATATGATTGTCTGTGGCCAATCAATGCCTTGTGTTTTTTTTCAAATTCAAATTTCCTACACTAAAGTCATTTCAGTCATGCTTCAGTCAAGTATGGATTTTTATCTGTTAGTCCGTCCGTCTCTACTTGCGTTTTCACAAAAAAACGTACTTGGTTTTTGAACCAACCTATCCGTCCCCTCTACAAATTTGCCTGAAAAGTTATTTTTAGCCACAATTCTCCTTAACACCCTCTCTCTTTCATTCTAACTAGATTTGGACACTTGAGTATCAAGGTCGCGGTTTTTGTGCAAATTAGTGACATGTTTGATTCAATGCAGTCTTTCGCTGATGTGAACAACACAGTCTTTTGTCAATGTCTTCATTATTATCTATCCGTCTGTATAAATAAAAGCATATTATTTCACTGCTCAAAATGGGCCATCCGGCCAGCTAATTTTTATATTCCTAACATTAGTATTAAGAAAAAGTTACTTTTTTAATTTTGTAATATTTCAAGCATCTGCGTTGTAATGCTTTTGCCGCTGAATTCAAATAAAAGGCTTGGTATCGCATAAGCGTCCCTTTCCGTACCTCGTGTCAATTTGGGGACGTGAATTTTTCCTCCCCTCCCCCCCCCCCCCCCCCCCCCCCCCCCAATTGCATCTTCTAAGCCTTGCTAGTCTCACGCAATTTTTCAGTCATATTTTTTTTTTTCCTTTTGATCCGCCGTTCTCATCCCGTTCAAATGGTAACCGTTTCAGCAATTTAATTTCCATGGCGGGTGATGACCCGCGGCGTGGGCGATCATGCCTTCTAGTAACTTACGCATTCTTTTTATCCCTACATTTTATCCTTTGGAGATATTTTTACGTTGTATCACTTGTTAATTTTATGACACATCTCCCCACTTGAAAACATGCCTACGGCAAGTTCTAAAACCAGTGATACACATAGATAAAATCTCTCCTCACGTCTGCCATTACTCTAATTTTGATCACAGGGGTGCCTTTTTTGTTTGTGGCCTAGGTGCTCTCTGCAGTTTTTCCAAATTCTTAGGATCAGGGGTCATATTACCCTGATATACAGTGTGCCCCAAGAATTCCAACTCTTTGCATCCAATACAACATTTTGTTGGCCTAGCAGTTAAGTTCGCCTCCCGAAGCCTATTAAACAACATTTCTAGAGCTTCAATGTGTTCTTCAAATGTCTCTGTGGCGACGAGAATATCATCCATGAAATTCGTGATACATGGGTTATTCAGGGGATCCAACAATTTGCGCATCATCCTTGAAAATACACTCGGAGCATTTTTCAGTCCGAATGGTAGCATATTGAATTCATAATGTCCATCCGAAGTGCTAAAAGCCAAATAAGGTCTCACTTCAGGCTTCACTGGAATCTGGTAATAGCCTTTACTAAGATCCACCTTTGAAAAGTATTTTGCCTTGTTCAGTCTGGCAAATAACTGTTTTGTGTCTGGTAATGGATCCACTTGTCCTTCTGTGACAGCATTCAGTTTCCTGTAATCTATGCACAGTCTGTGTTCCCCAGACGGTTTTCTCAACAAAACGACACTGGAACTAAAGGGTGATTCACTGTGCGAAATAATCCCCTCCTTCAACAAATAATCTATTTCTTCCTTCAATGCCTTCTCCTTCGCGAACGGAATAGAATAGGCTCTCATACAGATTGGGTTTGAGTCTACCAGTTTCATGTCATACTGTAGCAAATTTGTATGGCCTGGTTTATCTGTTAATACATCTGTATGTTCCTCCAGAACCTGTTGAACTCTCTCCCTCTGGTTTTTAGTCAGGTGCTTACTGACTTTTACCTGTGCTGCTGTTTCACAAGGATGTAATGGGTATTCATGTGAGGTGAGTGGTTCCTTTTGCATTTGAGTTGCGATAGCTAAGGTCAGTAAGGGGGTGCTTTCCTGGAGTGGTCTGTCCAGATACTTCTTTAACAGGTTTACGTGATAAACTTTCTCCTTCCCCTTTTTGTCAATTTTATAGTTTGTTCTAGACACCTTCTCTAGAACCGTATATGGACCTTGCCATCCAATTTGTAATTTATTCTGGCTACCGGGTAGTAGAAGCAGCACCTTCTCTCCCACAGCTAGTTCTCTGTCCTTTGCCTTCCTATTAAAATATGCTGCATGTTTCTTCCTGGCTTGTTTCAAATTATCATTTGCCAGTTTCCATCCAGCTTTCAAACGAGTGGTCAGTTCGTTCACGTATTGATAAGATGAGGTAACAGTCTCTTCCGCCTTCTCATCTGTCCAGGTCCTTAATAAAGCTACATCTGGATCTTTAATTTATCATACTTATTTTTCATGGAACCCATCGGGTCCCGTCCATTAGAAGCTTTATAATGAGGACTTTTCTTCCTAGAATCATCACTCACAAATCGACCACTACCAATTTTTTTCTGGGGTTTGTCTCCCCACTTGAGATTGCTTATGAGAGATCTTCGCTCTCTTTTCTGTTCTTCCAGTTTATATAAGTCTGACCGAGGGATTGTCATCTTATCCTGGGTAAAATTTACTCTTTGTACTCGTCGCATAGTGGCCATGTTAATCCATTCAAGTGAAGACTGGGTGTGAAAAGGGGGCTCCCATTCCACTTTGTCTACCCGAGTATAATTAGTTTTCCTTTCAGGCCTAAAGTTGCCCCGTGGCGTTTCTAGGTCCTGCACATATTTTCCCTTTGTGGGTGTTCCCTCATGAAATACGCCACATGCTTCTACAAAGTTTTCAACATCGACATTTACGTCGGGCCAATAGTATTTTCGAGCAATCTTTTGGCAGATGGTACCGACTTTCTCATGGTCACCATCTTTTCCAACATGTAAGCTCCTTATTAAGTTTGCCCTATATATCTTGGGAAGAACTAACTGTCCGTGACCAGTGGATCTAGTTCCTGTCTTCCTGTATAATAATCTGTTCTTCACAAAGTACTCTCCCTTGCTTGGAGGTGTGTGGCCTTTGGGCAATTTTTTGAAACATGGCTTAAGTGTCCTATCCTCAGCCTGCGCCTTCCTCATCTCCTCTGGATGAGCATTTATAGGTTCACCTTCTTCCTCCTTCTTCTGTGACCTGGTCTGCACTGTCGCCATGATCACAGGCCTCTCGGGATTCCCCAAGAAGACGTATCTACACCCCAATATCAGAGGGTAGATTGGTTCATCTATCACTGCTGCTCTGATTTCTCCTTCCACATAGCGAGTTTTCACCGTTATCCTTGCGATGGGAAGTGTCATGAGTGGTATGTCCTTAGTCGCCCCTTGTATTTCCACTGTTTCTGTGGTATACTGACTTGGATCCACTAGGCTAGACTTCACAACTGAATCATAATCCAAACCTGTATCATAAAGGCACCTTATGGTGACCCCATTACAAATAACATCCTCACAAACTGGGGGGTGATAAGGTTCCTGTTGTCCATTAGGATTAACCTTTAATCTTTGCGTCCCCGACTTCATTGCAGCAATGTTTGAAGGTTTCCTTCTACAAAATTCGGTGTTATGGTTATCTTTCTTGCACCATTTACACCATCTTTTTCCTTGGTTCAACGGTTTTCTTTCATTGAATTTTTGGTCATTGAACTGTGAGTTTCTGTCTCGGTAGTCATTTCTTGGCCGTTCAAAGTTTGTCCTACCTTTATTTCCCTGCTCTCTATTATCAAATTTATTAAATTGCTGTGGAGCTTTAAAATTGTCTATGTGCTTCTTTTTAGCACCACTTACCTCTGCCTGGGCTGCCTGATACCTCTCAGCGACATTTAAAACCTCTCCCAATTTCTCTGCACCTTGTTCCATGAGGAATTTTCTCATGTCTGGAGCCATGGACTCTCTCAATTGCTCAATCATGATCATTTCTTTAAGATCTTGGGTCTTCCCCAGAGCAGTCCATTTCTCCAAATAGGTTTCCAGTCTGGCAGAGAATTGGTGGTATGTCTCCCCAGACAACAGTTTGGCATTTCTAAATTTCTTACGATAAAATTCCCCATTTTTTTCGTACCTCAATAACAAAGCCTGCTTTAACATGTCATAATTGTCTTGGTCTTCTCTGTTCATTTTTGCGAAGACTTCATAAGAAGTACCTCTCAGTCCCTGTGATAGCTTTAAACTCCACCTCTCTCTCTCTCTAACCCATATGTAGTAGCTAATAACTCAAAACGTCCTAGGTACCCCTCTATGTCATCGTCTTTTTCAACAAAATGGTCTAAATGAAACCCCATAGCTGAGTTTGAGGCTCCCAGACTGGGCGTAGCATCTGAGGCAAAAGGGCTGGCACCATTTTCAGGAGCCTGGCCTTGTAATTCCAGCTCCCTTAGTCGTAATTCGTGCTCCCTTTGCAACCTTCTATCTTCTGCCTCCCTTTCGGCAGTCAATCTTTTTTCTTCTGCCTCCCTTTCGGCCTTTTTATCTTCTGCCTCCCTTTCGGCCTTTTTATCTTCTGCCTCCCTTTGCTGTCGTTTGTCTTCTGCCTCAATCTGCAGCCTCTTAATTTCTCTATCAGCCTCTAACCTCTTCTCTTCAGCCAACCTTTCAGACTCTAATTTTCTTTCAGCCTCTTTTTCTAATCTTCTTTCTTCCCGTTCAATATACTTATCACATTCAGCCGTTACGTATTGAATTAAAATCTGACCATCCATTCCCATCTCCTTTGCGGTCAGCACAGCAGCTGATCTAAATTTTGCCAGCTCCGCCATACTCTTTAAACAAATCTAGCAATAAGCAAAGTAAAATTTCCAACCCTAAAGTACTTATAATTACTCTAGACTAAAATAATTCTAATTAATTAATTAACTAACACTGGCTGTGAAGATTCACCAACTTCTAATTGCCCTTTTAATTTAAAGGGACACTTTTAATTTTAAGGGAATTTTACAATTTTGTTCCCCTAATTTTATTTCTCCCACCAGGAGATCCTTATATTACTGTTTATGCTAATTATCCCTGGACAAGACCCCAATATATGTAGTGGTTTTGATGGTATTGTATGATGGTGATATTACTAAGTGTGATGTATGAGGTCAGCTGTGAAGGCTCCTGAGATAAAATGTAGCTGTGAATTTTCAGAAGGCCTTTCTTGCTACCACTACGACCTCACACCTATCTTTTTTTCTAATGAATGTGGCTACGTTAAAATCTAGGGTACTGAATGTAATGTGTTGTATTGACATATACAAACACACACACACAGATATTAAATAATATAATATTATTAATAAAATTTAGAACACAATGAACTAAATTCAGCTGGTGAAATTTTAGAAAAGTAAATCTTTTTTAAATTTATTTGTTCTGAACCAAGGTTTTATTTTGGCCAGAACATATGAAAGAAATTTATGAGTGAATGGCATGAATAAATGGCATGATAAATAAAAGGTGTGTACGTATACAATTTTCACGATTAGTTAATATTTCTACAGTTCATAATTTTATTTTCCCTGGGAGAACGATGAATAGATGTGCTGTTGGGGTGGCTTCATCCCTCCCTGTCTATGCCTACCAAACATTGTCCATTAATGATGGAAAGAAATGGGATGTTTTAGTAGTAATTCACTTTGGGTGCTATGTCTATGAAGTTGGTGTAAATCCAGCAGACCAGCCTGCTTACGTAACTTTGAAAGAGTAGTTCTGGTGCTGGAATCTGGTGGCCCCACCTCTCCGTGCTTGGGGGCAATATATCGGGTGGCCCCACCTCTCCGTGCTTGGGGGCAATACAAGGCTGTTCTGCCGAGATGCGACACTGCACGGGTCCTCACTGTCAATTATTTACCCAGCATTTGACACCACCTTTTGGTGTCAACATAAAAAAACTCACAGCTCAGATTATGAATAAAGAACACAGAAATGCTAGCAAAACTCAGCTGAGCTGCTGGCTATAGTATGGCGTCCCTGAACTTATTTCAATTTACTTCATTGGAAATCACCACACTTAAAATTTACTGTGTCTATCACTGGACAACTATTGAGGAATGGCAAAAAAGCTCGTCTGAGCGCTGATAATATGATTGTCTGTGGCCAATCAATGCCTTGTGTTTTTTTCAAATTCAAATTTCCTACACTAAAGTCATTTCAGTCATGCTTCAGTCAAGTATGGATTTTTATCTGTTAGTCCGTCCGTCTCTACTTGCGTTTTCACAAAAACCGTACTTGGTTTTTTGAACCAACCTATCCGTCCCCTCTACAAATTTGCCTGAAAAGTTATTTTTAGCCACAATTCTCCTTAACACCCTCTCTCTTTCATTCTAACTAGATTTGGACACTTGAGTATCAAGGTCGCGGTTTTTGTGCAAATTAGTGACATGTTTGATTCAATGCAGTCTTTCGCTGATGTGAACAACACAGTCTTTTGTCAATGTCTTCATTATTATCTATCCGTCTGTATAAATAAAAGCATATTATTTCACTGCTCAAAATGGGCCATCCGGCCAGCTAATTTTTATATTCCTAACATTAGTATTAAGAAAAAGTTACTTTTTTAATTTTGTAATATTTCAAGCATCTGCGTTGTAATGCTTTTGCCGCTGAATTCAAATAAAAGGCTTTGTATCGCATAAGCGTCCCTTTCCGTACCTCGTGTCAATTTGGGGACGTGACTTTTCCTCCGTCCCCCCCCAATTGCATCTTCTAAGCCTTGCTAGTCTCACGCAATTTTTCAGTCATATTTTTTTTTTTCCTTTTGATCCGCCGTTCTCATCCCGTTCAAATGGTAACCGTTTCAGCAATTTAATTTCCATGGCGGGTGATGACCCGCGGCGTGGGCGATCATGCCTTCTAGTAACTTACGCATTCTTTTTATCCCTACATTTTATCCTTTGGAGATATTTTTACGTTGTATCACTTGTTAATTTTATGACAGTGACACACTTCACAGCTTCATTGCGTTTGAATGTGTGTTTCCATTTCTTTACGTGACATGTCAATCTGGTATTCAATAAATGCCGTTTTGACTGATACCAATTACGTTTATATCAGATTTGTTTTATGGTTTCAACCAAGGTTTTTCTAAGTGGCCCTTGACTTTTGACGAGTAGTATAATAGGGCTGCACCGAATAGTGGTTTGTACTATTCGGCCGAATGCGAATAGTAAGAGAATGTTGGGCATACAAAAGTTGCGTTCAATAGGTCTACTGACATTTTTATTAGTTATAAAGCGTTACCAAAAATAATAGGGAAAATATATTGGAAGTATTCAATGCTACTAACTAGCTATTAATCAGTTTTTTTTTTAATTGCTGCATTAAACATGCATTAGCTTTAAAACAAAAAACGAGTCTCTCAACATTCTCTGCCAAAAGACAACATCTGTTATCTGAAAACGTGTTGTCGGCAAGTGCTGGACAGAAATTTACTATTCATATCTGATGGCAGCATACTATTCGACAGAACACGAATAGTTCATTGAATGCACTATTCAGCACCGAATCGAATATTTGGTGCAGCCCTAAATAATCCCATCCCATCCCAACATAATTACCGATATATGTTACGTTGGTCGGTCTCACTCAAAATAGTAACTCGCGCCAGAAAAAAAAGTGCGCAATGCACGGTGTGCAACTTGCGCGGCGTGGGTGTTTATAAAACAAATACTTTCGGTTTTTTTTTTAATTCATTCTCGAAATTAGTAGCGCTCGACAAAGAAAAAGTGCGTAAAAATTGGTGTGCATGAGCCCTCACCCGATGTACAAATCATGAAAACTTGAAACTTTTTGTTATAGCACGTTTCACTAGCTTTGCCCAACTTCAAAATGCTATATCTCAGCGAATATAAACGCATATAAGTGAAATTTTGTGTGTGAATTTAAAATGGTATAGACCCTATGAATTAAATTTTTCATTAAAATGCGGCCATTGGTTTCAATTTTCGTTTCTTTGCGATATAATATAAAATCCTACTTGCCAACACACATCACACGCACACATATTGAAATGTCTACAGTAAATTATGCGACCTCATTTGCACATTTTTGGTTTATCAAGCAATTGGCATGATTTTAGTGTGAAATTGCGTGAAATTGCACTTCTTGAACACAAAACAGTTTATATCCGGTGTTACTCACACATTGTCAATCAGTGGCGTGTCTACAAAAAGTATTGTGTGATTAAGTAGGAAAATGAGTCTGCGAGTACATTTTATGACATTACAGCTAATCACAAATAGGATTTTTAAGTATTTCTGCAATGAAACTACTCGAGGAAAACTATATCATTCTATTTCAAACCCACAAAAGAGGACTATTCATGCCTTGGGGATAAGCAAACGATCATTGCACCGCTGGATAGCGACATCTGAAATTTGTAATTCCAGTGTTTTACACACGAAAAATAGGCCAAGAGTGGTGGATAATTTTTACAGAGAATTGATCCGCAGAGAAATGTGCAATATTTTTCACAATAATGAGGCAGTGACTTTAAGGAAATTGAAAATTTGGTTAAGAAAGAATAATGACATTGATATTTCCAAATCTACGCTATGGAGGACTATTAGGAGTTTGGGATTCACTTTTAGAAAATATGTTGGTGGTAGAAACCTTATTGGTGAGAAGCCTCATATAGTTGCAACGAGAAGCAAGTATTTACGCGAGGTCAGAGAAATGAGAAGAGATTGTTATGATTTTGTGTATTTAGATGAAACTTGGATCAATGCGCACCACAGTAATGAACGAGAATGGCAATCATGTGATGGGACAACTAAGAGACTAGTATCAAGCAGCAAAGGACAGCGCCTAATAATTGCACATGCAGGAAGCAGCCATCATGGGCTTCTAAATAATACCGAACTCACATTTGTTTCAAAATCTACAGATAATAGGGATTATCATACAGAGATGAATGGCAAGATATTTCAAGATTGGATTGTGAATCATGTACTTCCTTCCTTGGATAGACCGTCGTGTTTGACAATGGACAATGCTTCATATCTACACGTTTGGGCACCAGAAGATAAAGTTCCTAATTCATCGAGTACTAAAGATGTAATAAAGATTTGGCTGACCAAAAACGACATTCCATTCAACGAAATGTCCCTGAAGCCTGAATTACTTGGAATTGTAAAAAAGACACAGCATACAAAGATATTTCACATAGACAAGGCAATCCATGAACATGGTCACAGATGTTTAAGATTGCCTTCTTACCATTCGCACTTAAACCCAATAGAATTAATCTGGGCTAAAATTAAGGAACAGGTAGCAACAGAAAATAGAACGTTCAAATTAAAAGATGTTGAAATACTTATAAAAGCCGCCATCTCCAATATAGCCAGGGATTATTGGAAGAAATGTGAGAACCATGTGTTACAAGAGGAAGGGGAATATTGGAAGAATGATGGTTTGTCCTTCATTCAGCCGAGATTGATTATCAATTTCTCAGAGACATCTGATTATGATTCGGATGAAGTTTAATTTCTTTAAAGATGACCTTACCGTTATTTACAAGCAGATTAGAGGAGCAACGTTCCATTATGATATTTATGAACCGCAAAGAGGTGATACCTATTGAAATAATTAGATCAATGAAGGTCCAGTTTGGTAGCGCATTAAATGTCAATGACAAACAATGTCACGAGTATCTTCCATGCATATCATTTAAGAAATCATCTTCAACAGGTATTCATATGCAAACGTGATGGCCACATTATTGTAATAGTAGACACGCCTATGCCTATTCAATTCACAGATTCTGTGAGCTATAAAACCACTTATTATGAAAAACTCTTTTGTACACGAAATGTTTTCCATTATATATACTCTCCCGAAAATAGTTACAATCAACAAAGAAAAGCGTTCAAATGACGGTGTTCATGAACAGTTTGATTACATTGTATAATGGAAAGAACCCAAAAACACTCTAAGAATGTACTTCTATCTGCTCATCCGGGAACGGAAACAGCACACTATAATTTTTTTTTAAATTGCTAGTAATGTAATAAAATTGTAGTTCTTGTGGGTCTCTCAGAAGACAAAGAAAGAATCCAACTATTGCTCCCTCAGGCATATCACAAGACGCCACTAATGTGAGGCTATGCGTCAGACTGGCAGCCTTATCATATAAAATAAATTGCTACAGAAACAGTGCTTATGCTCCACATGGTTGAAATTAATAACTGCGGGTTGTGTTCTTTGATGTCATACAAATAAGTCACCGATGTCGTTGAGGTTAGGATTAAGGTCAGGGTTTACGACTAGGTTTAGCATTCCTACCCTTTATTACTGCGTCTTTGATTTTTTTTTTTTTTTTTTTGAGGCCGTATCGAACACACGGCCCACTGTGGTTCATTTCAACCGCTCCACAGATTTATAAAGGATGATGAATGAAATCAATGGGGTAATTTTATCTCTTGCTTCAGTATAAGGCATAATTTCAGCATTAATCCTCATTGATAGTTAAGAATTAAATGTAATGCCCCCTGATGTACTAGAATATTGTCTTTCTACAATTTAACTACAATGAATAATGTTTTAAAAATAGTTTTAATAAAACATAAAATATAGCTAAGAAACTTTTGGGGGTAAAATAGTGCGAACGTGGGAAAGGACCATAGTGAATGAACGTGAGAAATGCATGTTACTGACAACTTGCAAGGACAACAACAACAAAAGTATTACTCATCGACAGCTAAACAATTTAATATTGCAAAATGTGAATGGCAATACAACTTAATCGGTTGTCGGCAGACAACGAACATTCTGGAAATAGTGAAATTAGTGGCTTTTCAATTTGCAATTGTAACGCGGGAAAAACTAAGTGATTTTTAAAATAAAAATTGCTTCATCTTACCTTACTACAAGAATATCCAAATTACTTCATCTTGAAACACATTGTAGGCGCAAAGTAACTGTAGGCTAATGGCTTCGAATACTTTCTTCACGAACATAACAGTTGTCATAAGTTGTGCCAATTTAGTTTCCAGGTCACGAGAGATGGATTTCTCAATAAAGGTTTAATGTGTCGTTAACGCCTACAGCACAATTGACAATCCGTCTAAAAAAAAAAAAAAATCATCTCCATTGACGTCAGTATCCTCGATTGCTAGCACTAGGAATACGGTTAAATCAATATGATTGAGAGACACGTCCATGACAGATTCTTAATACAGCAAATGCTGTAATAAGTTTGGACTACTGTTCACCGATAAACATTTCGTTCGACAGTTAAGCACAAGTTGTGCTCGTTTGCCGAACAGCTATCGCGCCGCGCGCGTTTAATTCTGGACTAAGATAAAAATCGCGAGAGATACGCTGGCGTACAATGAAATCTGATACGGGGCGGAATTTCGTGAATGTAGTCAATTTTTTATTTTTTTAAAGGACTGTCATTACTTGGTAGCACTCTGTGTAACTGTACCCTGGGGGCCTCTCGTGAGACATAGAAGGAACCAAGGGTGGATCTAGGAATTGTGTGTGTGTGTGTGTGTGTGGGTGGGGGGGGATAGGAACAAAGGGTGGATCTAGGAATTGTTTGTGTGTGTGTGTGTGGGGGGGGGGGATAGAAGGAACCAAGGGTGGATCTAGGAATTGTGTGTGTGGGGGGATAGAAGGAACCAAGGGTGGATCTAGGAATTGTTTGTTTGTGTGTGTGTGTGGGGGGGGGGGGGGTAGAAGGAACCAAGGATGGATCTAGGAATTGTTTGTGTGTGTGGGGGATAGGAACCAAGGGTGGATCTAGGAATTGTTTGTGTGTGTGTGTGTGTGTGTGGGGGGGGGGAGAAGGAACCAAGGGTGGATCTAGGAATTGTTTGTATGTGTGTGTGTGTGGGGGGGGGGGATAGAAGGAACCAAGGGTGGATCTAGGAATTGTTTGTTTGTGTGTGTGTGTGGGGGGGGGGGGATAGAAGGAACCAAGGGTGGATCTAGGAATTGTTTGTGTGTGTGTGTGGAGGGGATAGGAACCAAGGGTGGATCTAGGAATTGTTTGTGTGTGTGTGTGTGTGGGGGGGGTAGAAGGAACCAAGGGTGGATCTAGGAATTGTTTGTGTGTGTGTGTGTGTGTGGGGGGGGGGGATAGAAGGAACCAAGGGTGGATCTAGGAATTGTTTGTGTGTGTGTGTGTGGGGGGGGGAAAGAAGGAACCAAGGGTGGATCTAGGAATTGTTTGTGTGTGTGTGTGTGGGGGGCGGATAGGAACCAAGGGTGGATCTAGGAATTGTTTGTGTGTGTGTGTGGGGGATAGAAGGAACCAAGGGTGGATCAAGGAATTGTTTGTGTGTGTGGGGGGATAAGAACCAAGGGTGGATCTAGGAACTGTTTGTGTGTGTGTGTGGGGGGGGGATAGAAGGAACCAAGGCTGGATCAAGGAATTGTTTGTGTGTGTGTGTGTGGGGGGGGGATAAGAACCAAGGGTGGATCTAGGAATTGTTTGTGTGTGTGTGTATGGGGGGAATCGGGAAATGCCAGGAACCAAGGGAATTGGATTAGTAAATTATTTGTGTGATGTGTGGTGGGGGGGGGAAAGGAACCAAGATATATTTAGGATCTAAGAACTTTGTCCCACACTGTGTGGAGGGTGGGGACTATCTGAGCTACAATAGATTGTAGTTTGCGATAAACGCTAACCCTTTATTTATCACATACAGGAGTTTTTACACAATTAAAAAACAAAGTAACGAATTTTAAAATAAATGTGACAACTTGATAGTTTTATAACTTGAAAGTTTTTGTTAACACCACTTATTATCAGGGAACACTCTTTGAAAACAATCCACGCACTTTCACACGAAATGTTGTCATCAGAGAACTTTTAAATTGAATCTAAAATAACATAATTCTCGCCGTGTGTACGTTGGTCACAGCTGAGGAATGCAACCGTGTTGAAAAGTTGTATTGTTTCCATTACTGTATATATTTCATTTTCCGGGTAGCTCGTCCGTTCGCGGGCAGCAAAAGTATTAGGACTTCGATGCCTTTAGGGAAGTACCTAGGTTTTATTATTTTTATATTTATTTAGGTTCTTATGTGTCCTATCTAGCCTTCACTTTCTTTCCTTTCCCTGACGAAGTCCTTGTGGCCATAACGTTGGCTATTTTCTTTGTCGTTTGTCCTCGTAAGACGAATCATCTTTTTTCATTTTTTTTCCACACCCATCCCTAGTTTTATTATACAGTAACTCAAAAATTTTAATTTTTTTTTAAAATGTAACTATTTTTAACATAATTACATAAAAGTAAGGCACAACCACAAAGAGACAAAACTTGATAAAAAAATTAATAACTATTTTATATTATAGCATAACAACAGTAACTCAAAAATATTAATACTTATAATAATATAACTATTTATAATATAAATACACGTAAAACGTATATTAAATTATAAAATCAATTTTTCTCTTTTTCCCTGAATTAGCAAACCTGTCAGTTACATTTTCTATGTTTATGTCGATATCTTGATGTATATGCATTAACGCCAACCCTAGTAATCTCTCTTCTGTTATCTGATTTCTCAGCCACGTTTATAATCTGCGATGAGCCGAAAAGCCACGCTCCGCACTGGCCACACTGATAAGCAGTGTAGAGTAATAAAGTGTGACCATTGGGATAAATGTCACGATCAAAGAATGATTATACTTTTACAGGATCTTTCATATCACTTTCTTGATTTTGAAGAAGCTGCAAAGATTGTGTTTGCCAGATCGTAACTTCTGCTAAAATAACTTGTAAAGAATTCATTAGAATTTTCATTAACAGAGTCTCATATTTTCTCCATAATTTTCAGCACATGTTTGCAGATCCTCTTTATTAATATTGGTTAAATTGATTGGAAGAAGAGTATTTAAATGGAACACATTAAGCGTATCTTCTGAAAAACACGTCTTGACATCAGTTATAAAACGTTCGGAAATTCGTGCCCACAGAAAGCGTCAATTTTCTCCAAAACTGTTTGTTGTATGGGCATGAATTTTTATATGCAGTCTTAGATTTTCCATGCAGTTATTAATATATTTTTTGCCCTTACAAAACTCATGTCATGTTCGAATTTTCTTCTTTACGTTATATAAAAAACTCTTACCGTTGTCTGGGTTAATTTTTAGTTGTTTTACAGGAAAGTTACAAGATCCGTTCAAAAATATTTTTTTTTTTTTTGAATTAGTTACTCGCGACTGTGTACAATAGGTGCGCACTCGTGCGGACATGTAGTCACTACACTAATTTTTAAAAAAAATATTTTTGAACGGATCTTGTAACTTTCCTGTAAAACAACTAAAAATCAACCCAGACAACGGTAAGAGTTTTTTATATAACGTAAAGAAGAAAATTCGAACATGACATGAGTTTTGTAAGGGCAAAAAATATATTAATAACTGCATGGAAAATCTAAGACTGCATGCAAAAATTCATGCCCATACAACAAACAGTTATGGAGAAAATTGGCGCTTTCTGTGGGCACGAATTTCCGAACGGACTATACCATAAAACGCAACACAGGAATAAATAAACTTCTTCTATAACATCCCTCCTCACTATTTGGTGCATGATTATCCCGCATTGTTTGACATCTAGCAATTCTCAACTTTCTAATAACAATTTCAAAATTATTAGCTGTTTGTTCTATTGATTTCCAAATTGACGCAAACAGGGTTTCTGCATCATCTCTTTGGCTATTCAGAACTGTAAGAAGATCTGCAATGCACGAACCAGCTGAACTTAAATCAGGGGTTTGTTTCTGTAATATTCTGCTAAGTGTTAACGTTAACGCAAAAATATGCACAGTGCATTCTAAAGCTACTCTGAAGTCTGAAGATAACAAAGAATGAGCTAAACTGCTTGCTTTTGACGATGACATTGTATCATTCCATCGATTTATAGTGTTTAAGGTATCCACAATGGTAACAATACTTTTTGTTAAGTCAAGTGTTGTATCATTTCCGCTCTACCCAGCAAGTGTCACATAGGTCACTTAATTTAGAGCCTTTAAAATTCATTTTCAACACAAAAGTACGCTTAGAAGAAGCATGAAAAAAATGAATTGGTTTCTTTCAATATTCCGAAGACAGAGGTTTGTGACGCTGGGGTTGAAAAAATTTGGCCCTCGGGTGGGGCTACCGTCCCCCTACCTTCTTCTTGACTTTTAGACACGCCTATTTTCATCTTATTTTCTTCTAAGATTCTGTCGTTGGTCGCATGTCACTTTAATCTGGCAAGTTAAACTCCCCTGTTCTCCCGCGAACGCGGCCAGCGGAGATGAAAAGAACTTTTAATGCTGGTAAGGTCTTTGTGACGCGTCCACAAACGCTTCTCGCTGGGCGGCACAAACTTCCCCGTGTTTTTTATTCCAGGGAAAGTCTGGTACCCTCTCATCGTAAGAGCAGTCGCTCCGTGACGCAATCCTTCTTGTAGTGCGTCGCTAGGAGAATTCTCCGGTGAAAGTTACGATTTGATTTTCTGCGTTTTCTGTGCAGGTGTTGAACATCTGCGGCCCGAGTTGCACTATATATTTGGTTCTCCTCTGTCTCTAAATGCTGTCAGTCCTTGGAACTTCTGTCGTGCAGTGGGGGAGATCTTGGTGCAAGTTTGCTTATTACTTTTAGAGTGGGAAATTCTTCACAATCAATCAAGCACCGTGTGATGAAGTCTGAATCCTATCTCGGCCTCATTCAAAACATTACACCGTACAGAAATTCCAAGAAGCCAAACAACCAATCAAAATTGCAGCTCGGGTAGCGCAATGCTAATAATTTGTAAGGCCTTTTAGTAGGAAGACGAGAAAGTGTAGATGTTTACAATTTTTCGAAAGACACTGTGCAGTTAATAACGGTATACGTTGGTAATGAAGGACTCAATTCGATAATAAGGATCATTAGCTATTGGCAGATATCTAAATTTTCACTGGAAGTGGTATAGAACCGGAGAAAATGTGTATTTAATGCATCGATGCATGAACCATATTGTGATTTGCCATGTTTAGGCTGCTCCAGTGAAAAGTCGGATTAATCTAGACATAAGAGAGATACTGCAATAGATAGAGCTTAGCCCTAAGAATAATATAAGCTTTGGATGAAGGAAATCCGTTCAGAGATAAAGAAACTAGAACGATTTCAAGTTTTTCATATTAGCACAGAACGCCTAAGATTTTCACTTTTTCTAATCTGCAAAATACTATGATCTAGATGCTTTCTCGTACGTGAAACCTTGACCTATATAAGGCGGGAGGTACAAGATGATACTGACTTTTGGGCAGAAACACTGACCAATGAAATTCTGAAAATAGCAATAAAATATATACCAAATAAAAATATGCCACAGCACCTTAAACCAATAAATAACATTAATAAGAAAAGAGAAACTCAATGGAATAAAGAACCAGTTGCCTGGTGGAATAAAAGCTGTACAGAAATTCATAAGAGAAGAAAAAGGGCCTTACAAAAATATAGAAATAACAGAACAGAAGAAAACTATGATGAGTATAAACTTATTAGGAATGAATCTAACAGAATAATTTTTAAAGCTAAAGAAACTAACTGGAAGGAGTTTTGTCAGTCACTTAAACCTAGCACTCAAATTAGAGAAGTATGGAAAAAGCTTAAGGCAATCAAAGGGAACAATAAGAAAACAATAATGCCAACAATCAAACTACCAAAGAGAGCAGAAACAGATAAAGAAAAAGCTAATGCCCTTGCCGACTATTTCTATAAAGTCAGTGCAAAAAAGTAGTCTTGGACAGGAAGAAAATGAGAGAAGAGAAAGACTTAGGATACAGTTTTCAAAAGAACTACCAGACCAGATAGATGAAACAAACTATTTAGATGCTGATATAACAGAGGAAGAGGTAACTAATGCAATAAAAGATAAATCTAATACTGCCTCAGGGCAAGATATACTTAGCTATGAAATCCTTAAGAAAGTATCCAAAAGAACTATAAACATAATAACTTCCCTTTATAACAAAATCTGGAGCTTAGGAAAGATACCAAAAGCATGGAAAATAGCGATGATAGTACCCATCCTAAAACCCAATAAGGAAGCCCATGATGTAAGTTCATATAGGCCTATCTCCTTAACATCACAACTAGGTAAAATACTGGAAACTGTTGTGAATAAAAGAGTTAAATTCTACCTAGAAAAAAAAAACAGTTATATAGCCCAAACCAGTCAGGGTTTAGAGCGGACAGAAGTACAGTAGACCAGCTTGTAAGATTAGAACATGATGTAAAGCTAGGGTTCAAGAAGACAGAGAAAACAGTGGCAGTCTTTCTAGATGTAGCTAGAGCATATGATAATGCTGGCGAGACGGAGCTCTTTACAAAATGAAAAAGATTGGTATCACTGGTAAAACCTACAGGTATCTAGAAAACTTTTTACAGGACAGGTATTTTGCTGTACAGGTGAATAATGATAGGTCAGAAATATATGAACAACAGAATGGGATTCCTCAAGGATCAGTGATTTCTCCTTCAATTTTCACTATAGCTGTAAATGATTTAGCAGATGAATTTAATGACATAAAGAATGCAGTATCACAATTTGCAGATGACTGTGCCATTTGGCGATCTGGAAAAAACTTGGACCATGTTTACAAAAAACTTCAAAATCAAATAGACACAGTTTCAGAGTGGATGAAAAGTTGGGGCTTCCAAATTAATGTAAACAAAACAGTAGGTATGATTTTCAGCAAAGGAAATTTTAAAAAAAATAACAAAATCAATATAACCATTAAGGGACAGAAATATGTACCTCCTCAACAACAAAATTTCTGGGCATAACTTTAGATAAACAACTAAATTATAATAAACATATAGACAAATTGGTAGAAAGCTGTAGGGGACCCCTAAATATACTAAGGATTGTAAAAGGTAATGGATGGGGGGCCAGCAATAAAATAATGCTTATGTTCTACAAGTCTTTCATCAGGGGGGAAACTGGATTATGCCAGCATAGTCTATGACTCAGCTGCAGCTTCTAACAAAGCAAAACTGGACAGGATTCAAAATGCAGCCATGAGAACCATTGCAGGTGCATTTATATCAACACCAGTAGAAGCTCTAGAAGTAGCTCTCGGCATACCTCCCCTTGGTCTAAGACGGAAAGAACTGAGATTAAATTATTGGAGTAAAGTAGCACAAGAAGTGACCCACCCAGCACATAAAGCATTTGTCAAAAACCAACCAAGTGTATGGGACGCCCCCTTAAATAAAGATAGATATCCAACAGGGTGGAGAACTATAGAAGACCTAACGCAGTTCAAAGAACTATCAAACACAATTGAAAATAGTAATAAATACAGAAGCAAAATACCACCCTGGGAACTAAAAACACCAATCATAGACTACTCACTCACTGAAAAGATCAAACAAAACATAGAAGATAAGGAAGCCAAAATGATAAGTAGAAAGTTCATAGATCAACTAACTAAACAAAGTCTGGCCGTCTACACTGATGGATCCAAGGGTGATAGTGGGCAACTAGGTGCTGGAGTTGTAATACCACAATGGGGAATAAAAAAGAGCTACAGTGTAACGGAAGGAGCATCGATTTTTACCGCAGAGATGGTAGCAATTCTTAAAAGTCTAGAAATAATCGAAGATAACCCACCAAAAGCTGTTACGATATTTACAGACTCACTATCATGACTACAAGCACTAGAACACCCAGGTAAATGTAGCCGGCCAGACATAAAGGAAGAAATTCTAGCAATTAATACATCACTAGGGAACAAAGGATGTAGTGTGAGGCTAGTGTGGGTTCCAGCACACATAGGTATTGCTGGCAACGAGTTGGAATTCCAAGAATGGAAGAACAAGTAAAAACAATATAAAAGCAGGACTGGGAAGGTCGGAGATCAAGAGCCAAGTGAAGGAAACTATAAACGAAGAATGGAAGACAACATGGAAGGAAAGTAGAAAAGGCAGACACGCGTTCAAACTGCTGAATGAACCAACGATGACATGCCAGGTCAGAGAAGAATTAAAGATACCTTCGAACAAAAAACTGTGGCGTCTCCGTCTCGGTGCAGCATACTTTATGATAGAAGAACCACACTGCCAAGAATGCCAGGAAGAGAATGACATAGACCACTACCTGATCCACTGTAAAAAGTATGACCAACAAAGACTTGCATTAAAAACTTACTATAGAAATCACAATATAGACTTAACAGGTGATAAGGTTTTAAGTATAGATGCCCCAAGAGATACCCAATCAATACTTAAAAGATATATACATAAAACAAAGGAAAACATATAAGGTTAGTACTTTTCAGGAAAAACATCCAACTAAATAAAAATTAAACAGCAAGAACTAACAAAGCATTAACAAAAAACGAACTACTCATAGGACAAGGAAAGACAACGAGGTATAGAAAAAAATAGGGCAACAACTCAAAAAGAACAAATGCCAATACAAATTAAAACCAAGTGTAAAGGACAATAGTTATCTATAAACAACACAAAAGAGAAAATAAAATGGACAAATACTAATATAAATAAAAATTAGCAACCGCAAAAGACAATAGATATTTAAATTGAATACAAAATTAGAAAATAAAATGACACTAAATACCCCAATTATAACCAACTTTCAGGTTGAACAGGGTAGACCAAGATGGAATGAGAAGAGGCAAGAATGGAAAGATGATAAGAGCCCGCTCTCCGCCCATCAACGCATCAAAACAACAACAACAACAACAGTTAGACACTTGCCACACAATTCAAACTTCAGATATGTGAAGAGACATTACGACAATGGAGGAGGCGGGAAGGCTGGCTAGAGATCGAGAGTCTTTCAGGCGGGCTGTGATGAGAGCGACGTTCTGCAAAGGACATGCTACATGATGAATGCAGTTACGTGGGCCATATACCCCCCCACCCCCCCCCCCCCCCCCCCCCCCCCCAGTGGGCCATGCGATATTTCTAGGGGAAATTCCTACAGTAAGATGGTAAAGTATCTTTTTTTTCCGGCTAACAGCAACTATCAAGGGGGCGACCGAAATAAATGATACACAGAACAAGGATGAGCAAAACAAAGGTTGAGAATTCCTGAGTTATACTCAACAATGACATGGATCTTTGAACAGATGGTGAATGCTTAAAAAAAACACACACAAAAATGAACTTATGATTTCTGACCGATCAGCAAAAGGCATGCACAGGAATACACAATATCGGATTAAGACACTAAGTCGCAGCGATGTCATATGATTTAGCCGTATGGTAGTAGTTCGGAGAAAGCCGAAACTATCATACAATAATTGGCAAACAGCATGTTGATCAGCATAAAGACTGTCTTATTCTTTGGAGCTTGGCGAGTCAACCGATAATGTGGGCACACCTCAAGTCCGTCTTCTGTGTTCGACTGTATCGTCCAAAAGGTCATGAACACTGCATCAAATTTATGAAAACAATGTGTTGAAAATTTAAATCATATTTTTTTTTCATTTCAACTGCTATGCAGCCCCGGTTTTACGCTCTTCGATTAGTTCTTTTTCGATATAAATGCTGTTTTTATTCTGGTTGGAGTGGCTAAGAGGTATGGCGTCTGCCTTGAATCTTTGGGGGTACCGGGTTCGATCCCCAGTTGAGGGAATATAATTTATGGAATTTTTTTTTTCAGAACTAGCTGTTCTAATGATGTCATACTCCCCAACCTGTCTCCTGGGTAGTGAGATCGGATGCCTAGCCTTCTCGGATAAGGGCGGCAAAAAAAGGATCAGTGTGCAAGTTGTGCACGTTAAAAATCCCTCGGCAGTTGAAAATCGTAAAGAGGGCCTATCATGCCGCTGCCCTGGCAAAATTTAAAAACCTACCCACCACAAAAGTATTTATAGAATGTGTGATTCTTATATACACACACTGGAATTCTCGCCGGTGCTACGGAGTTCGTGCACTGTGCTGAGATCCTCCTTGTGTGATCTAAGGGAGGAGATCGGAGCACTGATGGAGTTGTCCGTGTGCAACGAAGATAGTCCTTATAACCCAACCAAACCTATTATACACTTTAAAAAATCATCTTACGCTGGCGCAAAATTCAGTGGGAGGCAGGAATATAACGTTCAAGTTCATTCAGGGTGGTGGGACGGCCAAGAAGCATTGTCATTGCTAGCATAATGAAAGATGAGCCAAAAATGGAATGCAGTTCTCTGGTAATCCGTAAAATAGAAAAAGATCTTAATTACTAAGTGTCGTTTATTGAAGAGAAAAAAGGAGGCAACGCTAAACAAGTTCGATTCTTTTTTTTTAAAGTCTCCTATATCTTCTGCTCCCATCGACCAAGTAGCCGTGCCTTTGTTACGTTATATTCGCGGGGGAGTTAAATGTTTGAGATCCTCAAACGTGAGTCTAGTATAGACGCACTTCTGAGTGCATTTAAGTTAATTGTATGTACTATTATTATTTGCGTACCACCGTGCACCATGTTTGAACGGGATGGCGCGGTTTGTCGCGGTGATCTGTTGCCATTCATAAATTATTCAGGAGGCAGATCCCAATATTCGCCATCTTATATAGACGTGATTTTCTAGTGTTCTTATCCGTGGTTCGGAAAGACACGATCCTTATAATCATCTTCAAGATGAAAACGTCGCTCTTGATGTAAACATGCCAAGACGCGCTTGAGTTGAATGTTTAACTAAAAACTACTCATTTTAAGTATCTCACATTTGATACTTGGTTCTTCAGGATTGTCTATTGTAGAGCTTTGACTTGACCAGTGGAGTCAAGTCACTAGTGCGTCAATACAATGCTTGGAGTCATTATTGGTCATCTCCATATGTATACTCAACGCTTTGACCATGATCGATTTTAATAATCTATGCATCCCACCACTTCTTTGCCGTGGTATTACCGTTAACCTTCATGTGGTAACGGCCAGTGAAGTCAACTAAGGTCCATGTTGACCGTTATCGATTATGTATTTTTCCTACCATGAACATTGCTGATGAAGAATGTCTGTCAACTATGGATGTAACGTTTTCGTCATAAATAAATATATATTAACACTAACTCTCCCAACGAGTACAGTGTTCATCCGGACCAGTTGGTCATCCTGCATTGACCTTTGTTTTAAACAGTGTTACCGAAAAAATAACCATCATCACCATACGCCAAGACTAAACGGCCCACATCACATTCGCGTAATCTGAAGTACGTCGGCCACAGGTTGTAAGCCCAACAGCTCCGACAACATCATTGTCAGAGACAGTTCAACAATAAAGTAAACACACCGGTAACAGCCTTCAACATCAGATGAAAAACACTTTTACAACACCTAGAAAACTTTCTGCTAATCAGTCGTCTGAAGATAAAGACAGCTCCGCTGTGACAACTGTAGCCACACAAGCGACAGAAGTGGTAGCGATTTTTTTATTCTTAACCAGCGGAACTTGAGCTTTCAGCCCAATGACATGTCATTGTGAGGCTGGGGAGCCTGTGGACTTTCCTTCCAACCCGGTCAGGAGCTTCGCTCCTTCCCATCCACAGAGGGTTTATCTCAGAAGCCGTTCAGGTTATTCAGTCAAAATCCTGGGCGAAGACACATCTTCAAATGCCCACGCCCGGGCTTGAACCTTGAACACCTGATCGCCAGCGCAATGTGGTAACCATTACACCAACGCGGTTCCCTGGTAGCGATTTAAGTCCTGTAATATTTTTAAAATATTTTTTTTGTAAGTACAGTACGTGCTTACTATTTTGTTTGTGTTCAGTATGTTTGATAATTATATGAAATTAAAATTTTGTTAACTATTTACTTTTCGTTTTGTACCACTTTTACTTTATTTTTTATATAGCTTTATGGACCTTCAAAACGGATTAATTTGTTTTCTATTAAGTCTTTTGGGAAATCAATTTTCGTTTAGCGCTCGATATTTCAGGACGAATTAACAGCGTTAAACGTGGGATTGGTGTAGTTTGTCATTTGATCATTTCAGGGAAAAAAAACCCAGGGTTGCTTGAGTACACCATTCTGATGAGTGTTATAGTTTATACCACGTATCATAAGTTCAATAACCTTTTGTATAGTGCGTGCGGCAAATTTCGCTTGTCATTCACACTGTGACGGAAAAAGAACCAAATATTAAGTTAAGCAAAGCGTAAGTCACCCGCCAAAACGTGGCGGGGAAATAATTATGTTTTGCCCTTTCTGCTTGCATGCTCTGATGACGGCACTAAAATCTCTAGCGGTTATTTCATTCATTTAAATTTGGCATCAAATGTACTGAAACACGGAAACAGTGGCACGAAAACACGTAGGAATTGTTAAGCTAGGAATATTTCAGAGTAGCTGTTACGCACAAATAATTACTTTTTCCAAAGTCTTTGTATGATCATTTTTTGACTGAAAGGTGTATTATGTTTTTTACAGTCAAAGGGACATAACCCGAGATATCGAGACTACAATTTTTTTTATGAGTTTGCCTTCTCTTGTATAGAGACACGTTCGGTCTATAATTTCTTGAACGAAGCGTGACCATATCTCCTTATTTGGTAGTATCAGTCAACTGTTGTAGATGTCTGAAACCTGTCTTAACGCTTCTGTTCATGACCATAAAAGGCGCGACTGTGTAAGACTTTTATCTCGAATGTTCTTAGAATCGTCTTATGTGAGCGGCGACTCAGATATTGGAGTTCTGCGCATGTCAAAACTGGTAGTTCGTTTGGTGTGTTCCGCCCAGCTCGGGAGTTTAGAAATGGTCTGAGCAGCGAGCGGACGCAATGTGCGTCTTGTGATTTTCTGAGGGAAATACATTGTCTTTGTGAGTTAGTTAGCTAACTAGACTATTTCCCAGTATTATTCAAGCCTGCCTGGAGGCATATGTTCGTGGCTGATTTCCGAAGAAAGGTAATTCCTCTTGTATTGAACTTTATGCTATCATCTAGAAGTTCGTCATTTTGTGGCTCCTTGCTCGCCTGTGTGATTCAAAATGGAGAGGTACTTTGACTAGGATTTTCGCCACCGGTATCTTTATACCTGAACTAGTTATATATATATGGGTCGCTCTAGACCAACAAGACTATTGTCTGTGTTCCAGGATTCGTTATATCAGAGATCACGTCCAAGTCAGATGGTTAGACTTAGGAAGGTTATAAGGGTCGGTTTGACCTGTATTCCATGTATGCTATTCACGTGCAGACAGTAAACGGACTTATTGTACACATCTGATCTGCTAGCATCAGGAAGGGAGCATTTATTATTGTCTATGAACATTGATGATCTGCAGCTGACACTGTTGCAGAAGTTATATATATTATTTATACAGCTTCATGAACCAGAACTTTATGATATCGAATATACAGAAGCTATCTGTTTACAATAGAACTATTGAGTATTGAATCCTACATGACTATCAGCTAATATGATTTTGAATGCTGCATTCGTTAAACTATGTTGGTGATGACAAAATATCATGACTGTTTTGTGGCGTGCAATAAATGGTATAAAACATAAAGCGAAGTTACCATTTTCATGACTCTACACATCATGTTGCCTGTGTTGTACCCTGTGAACTATTCTACTGCAACATACACAGCAACACTATAAACCAGAGAAGACACGTACATCTTGCACTTTTATACCAGGTGTCGATAGGGGTGGTGATTTGTCGTCAGCCTAAATCCACTTTTGGTGGTCAGACCCTTTGGCTTATCATTCCAGTTAAATCCACCCTTATCATTTTTTGGTGGCCAATTGTTGGTTTACTCTGGTACCAGCTATCAAGGGGGTCAACAAACCCAGACATCATCATCAAGCTTTCAACATTACAGTTTCAACTCATCACCTCAATGTTTGATGAAAGATTTTGAAAGTACCCGGCGTTGCTGAAAGTTGGAAATTGTTTCAAAATACCCGGCGTTGCTCGTCAAGTTGGCAGTTTTCCTACGATAGAAGGACAAGTGCCGAGCAAATCGATTTCCTGATCTGTTAGGAAGAAGGACAAGTGCCGTAACAACTGTTCCGGATTGAGAAGGTCAAGTGCTCAAGTCAATTCAGAAGGTCAAGTTCAGAAGCTGTTTTCTGTCAGAAGCTCATTTCCGTCGTCGTGGCAGTTTATGAGAGCAGATATGGATCAACGTTGGATCATTGTCCTAAGAATGCTGATCACATCCTGTTCTGAACTGTGCTGACGTTGTGGATTCATAGAAGTTAAGTGGCCTGTTTTGTTTGTGAACTGTGCCCTTATGTTCTAACTGAGCCTTCTGTCTCTCACATTTTTCACACTGTTTACATGTTACATGTTAAATGTTATTTGTATTTGAATATTTATATGTTTATATTTCAGCGGGTTTTTCGGTGGGCGGTGTCTTTCAGTAGAAGATACCACGTCACAGAGGTTCTACTGTTAGCGTTTTCGTTAGGGACTGTGCGAATTTCCTACTGTGAAATTTGCTAGCGACAATCGTTGCTATATCTGTTTAGTTGTGACGAGTTGTGCTTTATTTTCGTTTTTTGTATATTTTTTTTTCTCTCTCTTTCTGTTTTTTAGTTTCGATTTCATTTGTTTGTATTTGTAGGTCTCCTCTTTTCTATTATTCAATTCTTTACAAAATTGCTGTCTATACACTGTAGCGTCATTTGTTTGTCATATCTTCGCATATTTCTTTTTAGTTTTCGCTGTTTATTTATTTGACTTATGCGAATGTTTTTCGTATTGCTTTGATCTTTGTTATTGTTTACATTGACTTTGATCTTTGTTGTTGTTTACATTGACTCTGATCTTTGTTATTGTTTACATTGACTTTGATCTTTGTTGTTGTTTACATTGACTTTGATCTTTGTTATTGTTTACATTGTTGGTGACCTTTGTTATTGTTTACATTGTCTTGTTATTGTTTACATAGTTCTTGCATAGTTAGCTTTCACTATTGTTACATATATGCTCATGCACTATTGGTCTATAGTGCACATATCATAACTAACTGGTGGTTTTTTTTGCTTATGCACTATTGTAGTGCAGTTATGATAAATAACTGATGGTTATGCACTGATTTGTGTAGTGCACTGATGATAAAGAGGTGACTTGTGATATTATTATACATTTGATAATACAAGTTGGTGTCAAATCTTGTTTCCCACAGAGATTGGAGTAAACATAGTGATTATACAAGCACTTTATTAAGTCTTGTTGCTATTAAGATTGAAATAAGATAATTAATTATTTCAGGTTCTGTACTCACATTTTAGACATCATGTCTACATTTGAGTACTTTATTGAGCAGGGTAAAACCCTTGGGAAGACTGGTGATAAATTAGAAGAATTTGCGACTGTTCAATATGCCAAGGCATTGAAGTCGGAGGAAAAGAAAATGAAAGAACAAACTGAACAAAAGAGAATAGATGCTGAAAATTTAAAACTGCAGATGCAGGTAGATGAAAAAAGATTACAAATGGAAATGGAAAAACAAAAAAGAGAAGCAGAATCTCAGGAGAAGAGGCTTGAAAAAGAAGCTGAAAATAAGAGACTTGAAATAGAGGTTGAAGAAAAAAAGTTACAGGCTCAGGCTGAAGAAAAAAAGTTACAGGCTCAGGCTGAAGAAAAAAAGTTACAGGCTGAGGCTGAAGAAAGAAGGTTACAAAGAGAAGCTGATGAGAGAAAAGCAAAAATGGAGCATGAAGAAAAACTCTTAGCTTTAGAGTTAGAGAAGTTAAAGTTATTGAACACTGGTAATGCTAATGATGCAAATAAGGTGTCAGATAAGACTAATGCTAAGGATTTCAAGCTTAATCTACCAGCATTTAATCCCTCAATTGATGATATAACATTTTATCTAGATAGATTTGAAAGTGCATGTAAGGTGCATAATATAGATAAAACATTATATGTTTTATCATCTGTCCAAGATACTTAGAGGTGATGCTTTGACTTTGTTGAGTATGGTAGATGTGCCGGACAAAAACAACTATGAGGTTGTCAGGGCGGCATTGTTAAAGAAGTACCAACTTAACGAGGACGGATATCGTCTTAAATTTAAAAACATGTTACCAGAAACTGGAGTTGAATTCTCTGAATTCATCTCAAGCATACGTCTTACTTTTTTACGATGGGTTGAGTTGTCTAAGACAGAAAGTACATTTGAAGCCCTTATGGATTTACTACTTAGAGACAAGGTCATGTCTTCTGTTAATGAAGCTTTTCTTTCTTTTCTTCATGAGCGTAAGCCTAAAAAACATAAAAGAAATGGAAGAATACTGTAGCCAGTATGTTACTGCGCATCCTCACATAACCATTAGCAACTCTAAAGTAAAAGAAGGTCTGCCAGTTGCTTCGGCAGCACCTTATGGCCCAAAGTTTATGCGTAAATTTCAGGGTAGCCAGCAAAATTTCAATAAAAAGAGTAACCGTAATTATGCCCAGAACCATAGTAATCAATTCCAGGGTGATTCTTCTTCCCAGAACTGGAGACAACCTAATACTACACGGTATTCTACTCCGGTTAACTTTAGAAATTTTCACAAAGGTAATCGGCATAGAGGGAAATATTTTTTGCAGAGACCTCAATACCAAGATAATAGAGGTTCTCAACAGCATAGAGATGGTAATGACAGTTATGGAAACTGGAACTCAAACCAGGATAAAAATTACAGTAGGGACTTTAATGATAATTGCAGAGGCAATAATGGTCGCGGTAGATCGCAACATAAGAGAAAAAGATATCAACAGACGAATTCTGTTCAACAAGAATCTCAGGGAGCAGATAAACAGATTAATAGTGATAAAGACCATAATGCTATCGGATGCTCATCTTTTGATTTTGGTAGAGCAAATAAATGTATCCAATGCAGTACTTTATTTGATCCGAAGACCGTTAGTACTCTAAGCTGTGGTCATCCTTTGCCCGCTCTTCCTGCTAATGTTGCTCATGATGGGAGAGGTTCTCTTATATTACATAAGGGGCTTGTAAATAGTAATCCAGTCTCAGTGTTGTTTGATTCTGGATGTACTACTGTTGGTGTTAGGCAATCTCTTGTAGATCCATCCTGTGCTACAGGAAAGGTCATCAAATGTGTCACATTTGGTGGCACGTTGGAAAAGTATCCTACTGCCATAATACATATTGCTACTCCTTTCTTCACGGGAGAGGTCCACGCGTGTCTACTTCCAAATCCTATTGCGGACCTTATTATTGGTCGTATTCACGGAGTTAGGGAATGTACCCCACAGCAGATTGCTGTTTGGGAAGAGCAAAACATTGAAGCTACCAATGCGGTGGTCACAAGAGCACATGCTCTGGATCCACCTCAAACTTCATTAACTAATAATGATGAAGTAAATGACCAAGATAGTCACTTGACTATTACACGTGACTCATTTATCAAATTGCAAGAAGAAGATCCGTCTTTACAAAAATTCTTCATTCTAGCAAAAAAAGGTGATCCTAATCAGAATACTAATAGAAAATCTTGGATTTCTATGAAGAACGGCGTACTTGTACGTATGGTACAAGACTCGACTACGTCCACTCATTCACAAATTCTTGTGCCCAAGAGCATGAGATTGCAAATATTGCAACATGCTCATGACTCGCAATGTGCTGGACATATGGGTTTTTCCCGTACAAAGTCGAGGGTTCTTGCGGCTTTCTTTTGGCCATTTGTGAGCAAGGACATACGAATTTACTGTCGCTCTTGCAAAGTATGTCAGGAGGTCAAATCTAAAGGACCACGACATGCTGCGCCTATCCAGGCTGCTGACATTCCTATTCGCCCTTTTCAAAAAATGGCAATAGATATTATCGGTCCTTTTAGAATTAAGTCAGCTAGAGGACATCAATTTATTCTTACATGTGTCGATATGTGCACACGTTGGCCAGAGGCAATACCTCTCAAGAGCATCTCAACTGCTGATATCGCAGACGCTCTTTGGCTGATATTTTCTCGCTTGGGTTTTCCCGGAGAAATATTGTCAGACCATGGCACTCAACTTATATCAGACACTATGTCACAGGTAATGTCTATGCTACATATTAAAAGGTCTCTCAGCAGTATCTATCACCCAATGTCTAATGGGTTAGTCGAACGTTTAAATAGGACTCTGAAAACTTTACTTGGTAAGATAACTGAGGATCATCCTCAGGATTGGGACAGGGTCTTACCCGCGGCTCTCTTTGCGTATAGAGAGGTCCCCAATGAACATACAGGGTTTTCCCCTTTTGAACTTGTCTTTGGCGCGCAACCGCGCGGCCCTATGTCTTTACTTCACGATCTAATCACTGCCGATAATATTAGCGATGAAACTCAATCTTCTTATGAGTACGTCATTGCTCTTAGGCAAAAGATCATCGAGGCATGCAAACTAGCAACTTCTTCATCCGAATTTGCTAAAGAAAAGGCAAGGCAGTTTGCAAATAAAAATAGATGTCTACGACAACTTTGTCCAGGTGACAAAGCTCTCGTTCTACTTCCTTCAAGGGAGAACAGACTTCTAATTGCATGGAAAGGTCCATATGCAATAGTCTCCAAAATTTCTGATGTCGACTATGTTGTCGATATTGATGGAAAGCATAAAACTTTCCACATAAATATGCTCACGGAATTTTATGAAAGACCTGACTATTTGCAGCCTATTTTCCAGGCAACGGACAATTCTCTAGCATCTCATGGTCAGTACTCATCTCTGTCAGTTATACAGGATGAGGAAACTACTTTTTCTGATGTCAATCTTCCTCTTCCTATGGTCCCACTTTATTCTACGGAATCTTGGAAAAACGTGACCGTTTCTCCAAATCTTTCCGCTGAGGAACATCGACAAGTTTCTTCGATGTTGCAAACATTTCAGGATGTTCTTACAGACATCCCGGGACACACACATGTCATTGAACATGACATTGTGCTAACTGATCATAATCCTATCAGAGTCAGACCTTATCCAATACCTATCCATTTCCAGTCTCAAGTCGAAAAAGAATTGGATGAAATGATACGTTTGGAAATCATTGAACCATCCACTTCAGCATACTCTTCGTCTATGGTTATTGTTCGAAAGAAGGATAATAACATTCGCATTTGCGTAGATTATCGCAAATTGAACCAAGTTACGAAGTTCGACGCTGAACCTATGCCTTCATTAGAAGAGCTACTCAATAAACTTGCTAATTCTAGATTCTTTACCAAACTAGATTTGTCTAAAGGTTATTGGCAAGTTCCGCTAACTGAACGTGCCAAACCTTTTACAGCTTTTTCTACACCTAGGGGTTTATTCCAATGGAATTTCATGCCTTTCGGTCTTATGAACGCCCCTGCTACATTCGTACGCATGATGCGGCGAATTCTCGCATATCGTACAGATGTCATAGCATACTTAGATGATATCTGTCTATTCAGTGATTCCTGGGAAGATCACTATTTGGGTTTATACGAATTACTGTCTACTCTTCGCGAGTATAACTTGACTGCAAAACCCTCTAAAGCCTTTATAGGATTTAGCGAGATTTCTTTCCTAGGTCATCGTGTTGGTCATGGTCTTTTAAAGACAGAGGACCACAATGTTTCAAAAATACTTAACATTTCGGTCCCTAAGACGAAGAAACAAGTACGGAGTCTATTAGGTTTGATCCAATTCTACGGACGATTCATTCCGAATCTGTCCTCCATTATGGCACCGCTTTCTACTTTATTGAAGAAAGGGTCGCCTAATCTGATCCGCTGGTCTAAAGAATGTCAATCCTCATTGGACCAGGTTAAAGCCCTATTTTCATCTCCACCTATTCTTAGGTTACCTACTATTGAGAAGACTTTTGTTCTTCGAAGTGACGCCTCGTCAACTGGGATTGGGGCAGCACTAATGCAGGAGTATTCTGATACTCTGCATCCGGTGATGTATATCTCTAGGAAATTAAATGCTGCAGAAAAGAATTACTCGGTTTTAGACCGTGAGTTATTGGCTATGGTATGGTCTATTCTGAAGTTACAAAGATTTCTTCTAGGCGCACACTTCATTGTGGAAACCGACCAGAAAGCGCGTACTGCTATTCAGAGCAAAAACTTGAAGAGCTCGAGGTCCACTCGTTATGCCATAGCTCTTCAACCATTTCATTTCTCGGTTCGAGCTATCCGTGGTTCGGATAATGTGATGGCAGACATTCTGTCCAGATGCCCACACGATTCCACATGATTCTTCTGTCATATATATATATTCCTGATATACAGTCCAATATTATAATGACATGTTAGTAGATTTTTTCTCACTTTTTTGGGGGGAATTTATAACATTGTACCATGTAATTATCTAAGAAGGCTTAGTTAGTGATATACGGGCCAAAAGATCACTCGGCCACATTTAGATAATATATTTGCATAATTGTATTAAGAGATTTACCAGTTGTCTTTAAGATTTGTGTTATTGATATTTTCGCAGCACATCAGTGAAGTCTGCGAGATTATGTCCATTGTGGAACATTGAGGATATCAAGTCCTGTCCTAGATTGGGAGCGGATGATGTCCACATCTTCTTCTATTGATTGTTTTATGTCAACGAAGAATAACATTGTATTAGTTATTAATTACTGATGCATTATATAATGTAATAATATAGTGCGGTATATTAGTATATTACACCGCTATTTGCACAACACATTGTATGATATCATAATGATATATTTAATTTCATATATTGGTATGAGAGTAATTTGACTTTTATTATGATGTTGCCATCATTGTGGCGTGTGTGTTGGTGGCACCTTCCTGGAATATATACGCGAATACTTAGATAAATTTTTTTCTCTAAGGACCTGAGATATGATCTCAGTTTCGCTCCATGCGTTGAGCTAGTTTGTTAGGTATATATCCGCGCATCATACGTGCGTTAGGAGCCTAGATTTTTTCCGGCTCCAGGATTTAAAAAAAAAATGTTTCATTTTTTTTTTCCCGGGAGGGTGCGGTAATGTTACGCACAAATAATTACTTTTTCCAAAGTCTTTGTATGATCATTTTTCGTATGTATGATCATTTTTTTTGACTGAAAGGTGTATTATGTTTTTTTACAGTCAAAGGGACATAACCCGAGATATCGAGACTACAATTTTTTTATGAGTTTGCCTTCTCTTGTATAGAGACACGTTCGGTCTATAATTTCTTGAACGAAGCGTGACCATATCTCCTTATTTGGTAGTATCAGTCAACTGTTGTAGATGTCTGAAACCTGTCTTAACGCTTCTGTTCATGACCATAAAAGGCGCGACTGTGTAAGACTTTTATCTCGAATGTTCTTAGAATCGTCTTATGTGAGCGGCGACTCAGATATTGGAGTTCTGCGCATGTCAAAACTGGTAGTTCGTTTTGGTGTGTTCCGCCCAGCTCGGGAGTTTAGAAATGGTCTGAGCAGCGAGCGGACGCAATGTGCGTCTTGTGATTTTCTGAGGGAAATACATTGTCTTTGTGAGTTAGTTAGCTAACTAGACTATTTCCCAGTATTATTCAAGCCTGCCTGGAGGCATATGTTCGTGGTTGATTTCCGAAGAAAGGTAATTCCTCTTGTATTGAACTTTATGCTATCATCTAGAAGTTCGTCATTTTGTGGCTCCTTGCTCGCCTGTGTGATTCAAAAGGGAGAGGTACTTTGACTAGGATTTTCGCCACCGGTATCTTTATACCTGAACTAGTTATATATATATGGGTCGCTCTAGACCAACAAGACTATTGTCTGTGTTCCAGGATTCGTTATATCAGAGATCACGTCCAAGTCAGATGGTTAGACTTAGGAAGGTTATAAGGGTCGGTTTGACCTGTATTCCATGTATGCTATTCACGTGCAGACAGTAAACGGACTTATTGTACACATCTGATCTGCTAGCATCAGGAAGGGAGCATTTATTATTGTCTATGAACATTGATGATCTGCAGCTGACACTGTTGCAGAAGTTATATATATTATTTATACAGCTTCATGAACCAGAACTTTATGATATCGAATATACAGAAGCTATCTGTTTACAATAGAACTATTGAGTATTGAATCCTACATGACTATCAGCTAATATGATTTTGAATGCTGCATTCGTTAAACTATGCTGGTGATGACAAAATATCATGACTGTTTTGTGGCGTGCAATAAATGGTATAAAACATAAAGCGAAGTTACCATTTTCATGACTCTACACATCATGTTGCCTGTGTTGTACCCTGTGAACTATTCTACTGCAACATACACAGCAACACTATAAACCAGAGAAGACACCTACATCTTGCACTTTTATACCAGGTGTCGATAGGGGTGGTGATTTGTCGTCAGCCTAAATCCACTTTTGGTGGTCAGACCCTTTGGCTTATCATTCCAGTTAAATCCACCCTTATCAGTAGCCTTCTCCCGCAGACTTTCAAAAGTGCGATGTTCCCAGGATTAAGGGTACTTCTTCCGCAGGCTGTTAAAAATGCGATGTTCCCAGAATTAAGGGTACTTCTCGCACAGGCTGTTAAAAGTGCGATGTTCACAGGATTAAGGGTAATTTTCCTGCAGGCTGTTGATGTTCCCACGATTAAGGGTACTTCACCCGCAGGCTGTTAAAAGTGCGATGCTCCCAGGATTAAGGGTACTTTTTCTGCAGGCTGTTGATGTTCCCGGGATTAAGGGCACTTCTCCCGCAGGCTGTTAAAAGTGCGATGTTCCCAGGATTGAGGGGACTTTTCCTGCAGGCTGTTGATTTTCCCAGGATTAAGGGTTCTTCTCTCGCAGGCTGTTAAAAGTGCGATGTTCCCAGGATTAAGGGTACTTTTCCTGCAGGCTGTTATGTTCCCAGGATTAAGGGTACTTATCCGTCAGGCTGTTCAAAGTGCGATTTTTCCAGGATTAAATGTACTTCCTCCGCATTCGAGGAAAACCCATGAGCTAGCTTACTACAATTCATTTTAGCCGTGAACTGCACACGAGAAGAAAGCGATTTTTGTTCCTTTCTTCATATAGCAGTAAAATTGAGAGAAAAAATCCCTTCAGTTAGCAGTAGAGTCGAAAAATAAATTTGTCTCCCTTCATTGAGCAGTAAAGTTGAGAGAAAAAATAAATTTTTCTCCCTTCATTTAGCAAAGAAGTTAAGAGAAAAAAATACAGTTTTCTCCCGTTATTAAGCATTAAAGGAGGGAAGGAAAATACACTTTTCTCCCTTCATTTAGCAGTGAAGTTGAGAGAAAAATACATTTTTCTTCCTTCAATTATAAGTAAAGTTGAGAGAAAAAATTCATTTTTCTCCTTTCATTTAGTAAAGAAGTTAAGAGAAAAAAAATACAGTTTTCTCCCTTCATTTAGCAGTAAAGTTGAGAGAAATAATACATTTTTCTCCCTTCACTTAGCAGTAAAGTTGAGAGAAAAAATACATTTTTCTCCCTTTATTTAGCAAAGAAGTTAAGAGAAAAAATACAGTTTTCTCCCTTCATTTAGCAGTAAAGTTGAGAGGAGAAAATACATTTTTCTCCCTTCATTTAGCAGTAAAGTTGAGAGAAAAAATACATTTTTCTCCCTTCATTTAGCAGTAAAGTTGAGAGGAGAAAATACATTTTTCTCCCTTCATTTTGCAGTAAAGATGAGAGAACAAAATAGTTCTCTCCCTTCATTTTGCAGTAAAGTTGAGAGGAAAAATACTTTCATTTAGCAGTAAATACATTCATTTAGCAGTAAAGTTGAGAGGACAAATACATTTTTCTCTTTCATTTAGCAGTAAAGTTGAGAGGAAAAATACATTTTTCTCCCTTCATTTGGCAGCAACATTATGAGAAAAAATACATTTTTCTCCGTTCATGAAGCAGTAAACTTGAGAGGAAAATAAAAAACATTTTCTTTCTTTATTTAGCAGTAAAGAGAGATGGAAAAAAAAACAACAACAACCCGCCGTAAAATAGATGACTTAAAACAACAACAACCCGCCGTAAAATAGATGACTTAAAACAACAACAACCCGCCGTAAAATAGATGACTTAAAACAACAACAACCCGCCGTAAAATAGATGACTTAAAACCAAAAAAATGGTACGCTTTAGCCGGGTTATGGAAAACAAGAACACCCATATTTATCTAATTTTTACCATAACGAAGTTTTTCCCGTTCACTGACTAAATAATTACAATTTACTGCAAACACTTAGAAAATATAGTACCAGGGCAGATGCTGTCGTACGGGGAAGTGTTAGAAGGTGGTTGACGCGCCTAGTAGGAGGACAGGTTCCTTCCCCACGAACTCTCTCTATATTGATCTAAAGATAATACGATTCTACATCTTGTAGAGCAAGTGCAATATTGTTGTTTTTTCCTGCACTAGGTCTCATCTTTAGGAGGTAGGGTGAACGATTACCTTCCCTTCTCCTTTGGTTTTCACCAACTAATGAGCAAAGTCAGATACCCATTTAAAACCGGATAGCCCTGGAGCGTGACGCTACTAGTTTCGAAAACTGCAACTTTGTCTTGAGATGTAAGCACTCTAACCACTGTACCACTCGACGCTCTCATTTCTTATACTGAGGCACTGTCATAAGAAATTCTTCTAAGGAATTCTAAGAACATGTTGGCCTCCTCCCCATATAATGCTCCCTTTCCCTGTTTATTCTCTCTCTCTCTCTCTCTCTCTCTCTCTCTCTCTCTCTCTCTCTCTCTCTCTCGCCTGTCTTTTGCTCGAGGTCATGTTAGTACGCAACATATATACATGGCCTCCTAATGTTGCATCCTGATCCGGATACGGTTAGAGCGCTGGTCTTCCGCGAAAAAGATGCTGGGTTCGAAACACTGTGGCGTCACGCTCAAGTCTATCCAGCTGTAAAAGGGTACTTGATTCAGCTCTTGATTTAGGAAAGGCAAAAGCTGTCAAGAAGAGAACCCCACCTCTCGAAGCTAGACCTAGTATAATTAAGTCTCTAACCCTTCACTCTCCTACTGAAGTATCTGTCACAGGTACTTTTACCCGACAAGGCTTAACAGCAAATCAACAATTCCCACTATCAGGAAAGTGAATGACAAGGCGCTACAGGACTGAACTAGCTTCTTTTCCGATAATAGTTCGAAACGTTAACACATGACCTATCTACCAAGGGTATTCTCAAATGTTGGAATTAGATCGAGCATTGAATCTAATACTGCAATTTTCCTATATGTAAGCCTATCGTGTCACGATTATCCTGACTACGTAGTACGTTACATTAAAAAAAAAAAAAAAAAAGTTTTTCCTCGTTTTGGCGAGGCGCGTCCCGTTCAACCTAATCGGTTATATTAGGGCGCATCTCCAAATATAAAAGATCTTTATGTCTGATTTCTGATTAGGTGAGGACTACGTTACAGAAGTTACGTTAAGCCACAAAGAAACGAGAGTTACGAGTATTCAGTGACAATTGAACGCTGCAAAATTTCCGGACATGACCTTAATGGAACGTAATTATATTGACGTCTCATGTAAAATTGCACAGGTCAAGCTGCACATATTTTTTTTTTTTGAAATTTGACCATTTTAAACTTTAGAATTACATTCTTGTAATTACTTCTCCAGTTGTCTTCTCCGTGTGTGTGTTTTTTTTTTTTTTTTTTTTTAACTGTCGGACTGTCTCTCTTAACCTGGGGATCCCAGAGAAAATACTGCTTTGTAATGCTAACATTATGCAGTTTTCATATTTGCAGACATGCAACCTGATGTTTATTCCACCAAGACGGAGACCCCATCTCTTCTTCTTCTTCTTCTTCTCCTTCAAGTACCATGCTTAGTGGCGTAGGAAATCATGTCTCTCCACAACTTCGTGCCCCCAGTATATCTCACTGGGGCTATATAGGTCATGCACTGTAGAACAACCAGAACAGTTGAAATTTAATAAGAGAACGTGCAAGTATGTGAGACATATACTTAAGAACAACATTTACAACTATATACTGAAGAGAGAACGTGGAAGTATGTAGGACATATTCTTAAGAACAACATATACAACCAAAGATTGAAGAGAGAAAGTGGAAGTATGTGGGACATATTCTTAAGAACAACATATACAACTAAAGATTGAAGAGAGAACGTGGAAGTATGTAGGACATGCACTCAAGATCAACCACATGGCTGTTTGTGCCCTATACCAGAGCGCTCTTTTAGTTTCGGTGACCAGAATTCTGACACCGGGTATAAAATTTTCGTGTACACCGTAAAAGACTATTTAAGTTTTTGGCGGGGAAAATCAGCTGATGTGTGTGTAAAACCAGTAAAATATAAATCATTACACACTCGTTCTGGATAAACACAGCGCTAAAATTCTTTTGTGTACTATAACTTTGTTCTCTGCTCTATTTTTGATTGCATTTTTATTTGTTTGAAATTAGTTTTGACGGAGTTACAGACTTTTGAAAACAGCGTCATCATTTGAGGAAATTCATAAAATAAGTAATCTTTTTATTAATTTAATATCTAAAATCGGCCCATTCGTTTGAGTTTATAATTATAAAGACTTCTCGAAGGGAAGCTAAAGATTATTTCCACATACTTTTTTTTTTGGTTTCATATCTTGAGAATGTGTGGTAGTCAGTTTTGTGAGTTTGGCATTACTAGAACAAGCATATTGTCACCAGATTTTATAGCATTTAAATTACTGTAAACGCATTCCTGATACTCACAAATCTTAAATAAGGTTGTAACAAAATAACTTTGTAAAGCACCATCTGTTTTTGCATTTTCATTCATTTATAATGATATTTAGCTACGTATATAAGCGTCAGAAAACATGTAAATCTATAGATAGATTACTTCTACATACTTTGTTCTATCTTTCAAGTCTTGTTAATCTTGTATTTATAATATGAATTTTTTTTTTTTAATTGTGTGTGAGATAAGGACTGTTCCATTAGTGTTCTTTGGTAGACAATCCTGTGCACACGACGGCTGCCAAAGAATTCTAAGTAACTGTTTGTCTATCTTCTTTCATTCACATATAATGCATCCTACATCCTGGTGTTAGACTCGATAGTCCCAAATATTCCTCTAACTTTATACCTACACAAGTAAACTATACTACATAACAACGAAACGGAACATACTGTTTTGCATCATATGAATTGTGCCATTGCACTGTGCAGAGCCTGTGGCAAGAGAGCATTAACATCCAAAACAACACATACAATTCAGAAAGCGCTGAACTGTTCTAAATTACGTTAATGATCTGTTCTTTGTGTTTGGAATTAACGTATCAGATGATAAACCCACACAGCATTCGACTATATTTTGTAAGAAGTGTTACTTACGAATACAAAATTCAAAAAGGAGGCATAATGAGAAGTGTCTTGAAACAGCCAAGTTACTATCGGAAAACAGTCAGCACATCTGGAAAGACTAAAACCATAATTTAACTATAAGTGAATGTCAACTGTGCAATTGTGTTGCAAAGACATCTTTTGGTGTTTTAAAAACAAAAAGCTGCTCTATCCCCTGTAATGTTCTTTCTGACCCCTCCATGTCTAGTCAGTCATTTAGCTGTAGTCAGGATAGCTCTGTACAGTAGGAGGTTGATGTGCCTGCCCACATTAGTGATGATATTGTTCAACTGGAGGTTGATGTGATACATCTAAGGTTGTTGATCCACTAGAATGTTAGGCCACCACTGATAATTCTAAATAACTGAAACCAGTGGTAGATAAGTGATGAAGGCGTAAATGTGTTCTCCTTATCTAGGCCACGCCCCTCAGGGCTATTTGTAAATATGTCCCTATTGTCACTATGCCTTGACTATTCAAAGTGGGTGTGTATTGGTGCATTCTTTCGTCACAGCACAGTAACACACATAGAAGCCATGTAGCGTAGAACGACTGGTGATGGTTAATGAACAGTTTTATTAACGCTACACACACAGTCACGATGACACAGACGGAAATTACGCATACAGTACAAATCATAGGTAAGTCAATTCATAAGCACAAAACACCCCACAGAGCTCCATTATAAATCGTGGTGCACACCTCATATAAATGCACGTACAACACTCCTAAAGAACTGCGCTCACCGCAGTTATAAATATGGCCTCATAACTTATAGCATAATGATGCACTTCTCATTGAAGATGACCATCACGATTTTCCTCAAAGGACTCCGTCCTCCCCTTCTCATAAAGCTCCTGCTCTTCTACGGCAGTTGAATAATCATCGTCAGCTATATATATCCAAGGCCCAATGTCCTTCAAAACATAGCACTTTTGGTGCACTGCTCATAGAACGTGCCCCAACGTCTATCTTCACATAAAGCTGCTCCACGGCAGTATAATCATCATCAGCGCTATCTCCCAGAGCTCACAACAAATAGTGGTGCACTTCTCATAGAACGCGCACAGTGCAAACTCTCATAAGCTGCATCCACTGCAGTCATAAATATAAAAGTACATACCTTCAAAATAACCTAACACATGGAAGAATACATATGCAGGAAAAGTATTCAGATACAGGCCTGTTCAAAAAAAAAGTCTCCATCGAGACACACATTGAAAAACACTCTACCATATTCACCGAACACTGGTCGGGAACACACACTTCGAAAAACACCTTCGTTGACTTCACTCTGTCAACGCCAGAACCCCCTGCAAGCGGTCACAAAAACTCCCGCCTAAACAGTCACGGGACTTCGCAGTTCACCCCCGCTCAGTCCCTTCCACGGACTAGCCGTGCGAACTATTTACAGTTCTAACAATACAGACCAGCGCTCATGACGCTATCTGTACACTATGACCTCTATCAATATTTGTTAACCCAATTCATCGTTAATCAAGCATACAAGCAATGTAACCCTTAGTTTACTGTGACCAACCCATATACAAAGTATCACCTCCCTTATAACCTTAAAATCTTACCACCATCCCCGGAGAAAAAATGATTTATCATTTTTTTAACAAAACTACATCAATGAAAAATGAGGGGTCAGCTAAACTCTAAAATACTCATACAAAAATTAGCTTATGTTAAGGTTATAATAATACATCGACAAAAAATATAAGCAAGTGTACAATAAAACAAATTATGCACAATAATTTGCTAAGTACATTAAATAAACAGTTTCAAACAAAGTTAACTATGATCACTGTAGAGCAAGTAGTATACAATAAATAGAAAGTAACAGATAAGATCAAGCAAAAGAGTCATGATCAACATCAAAAATCAACAATGAAATCAATATAGTAACAAAGATACATAATCCCATTTGATAACAATCAAGTAAATCAAATCCTTACATCAAACTAGATAGAACCGACATAAAAACTACCTCATACCAAACCATATAATTAACATAACAATCCTGAAGAAGGAAGTATAAGAAGTATAAGAAGTAAACGTATACAAATAGAATTAAGTGACACCAAGATGAAACATAGAAGCATCACGAAAGTATAAACTGCTTCAAAAGAAATGAAGTGAAACGAAGAATCATCCGAAAAGAAAGAAGAAAATTCAAGAAATGAATGTATAGAATAAGTAGTAATACATCCTAATAACTATCTAAACAAACATTGTATTGTAAAACAAATACAATCATGACAGAAAATCATCGAACAGAAAGACATAGTATATATATATATTAAACACTAACGACGGATATAACTAAATAATGCATAATAAATAATTTAACCAAATTACAGCACTTATTCATAACTAAAATGAAATATCACAGGCATCACACACAAAAAGTGTGATTTGTAAAAACACAAATATCACAATCTCAAAAGAAAAAAAAAATTATTATCTCTTTCTCTCTTTTTTTTTTAAATGTAGAAATCAATATATTATTACACCTAGTGTACAATTAAGCACTGGACACATAAAAATACAATACTTTCACAATGAAAAACAAATAAATTTTCCAAAATTACAATACAAAAAAGTTTCTTAACATTAAGTTAAATAAAAATAGTATTTTAAATTTTTACAAGTTTCAACCACTAATTAACAAATCAAAAGTGAAACGAGCTTTTAACAAAATGTGAGACATAAAAAATATACACATCTCTAAATAAACACAAATGAGCACCTACAAAAACCACACTATTAACATTATACCACTTCACATATAACCATAACATTATTTCTCATGAAAAAAATGTTTTAGTCAAACTACCAAATTCTTCAAACAAATAATAGTATCTGCTATCTCTGACAATTCTACATGTTATAATTTAGTTCCAAAATAACATTTCACAACACAACAATTTCTTCATATAACCTTTGTATAAGGTAATATATTAACTACACATGTAATCAGATACGAAAAAGAAAAAACAAATTTAGTAACCAAAAAAAAATTCTCTGAAAGCGACTAACGCATAGTTATAACCAATGAGTTGTGCTTAGGGCTGACAATCTCATTATGTATAAAACTATCACAACAATTAGTCCTGCAGAATCATATCAATGTTTTAATGTATCAATTTCACAACAGACCACATATGGTCAAACATAATATGAGCAAATGAAATAGTCTTCAGACTAGTGTATGAAAATACAAAAATCCATAATTTCATCAACAACAAAAAATTAACAATCAAAGACACGTCAATACAAAATGAAATGTTACAATTCATTACAATGATAATACGTACAATATTTATCAACACTACAATTATTTAAATAACAAGATAGAGTACAAATAATGCATAAATATGGACATATACAATATCCAATGAAACATTATACAATACAATCATATTATACTATACAATAATACATGATCCTATTTAAAAAAAATCAAGTATAAGAAACATTGTAGCAATCAATTCCTAAAGAAAGAAAAAAATAGGTCAGAACTCCGCTCCTCGATGGTATTTTATAAACCGCACGGAGTGACATCAAATAATACTGGGTCAACATGTTGGCTGGGTTACGCTTGATTGAGCACACGGTCGTAAGGTAACAAACATTTCTGTCACAGGTAAAGGAAAAACAGGCACGCTGACCTTTATCGCACAGCTGCTACTGTTTGAAAAATACAAATGAAAATCTTCATTTTAATCAACTGTAAGATTATCATGAAAAACGGATAGGTTAAACACACAATTACCTATGAAAACATCTGGTTTCCATATGATGTCACCAACTCTTCGTTCACACATAATATACAACCCAGGAGACTTGGGTCAACCTGACCAAAAATGACGGTCATCACGCCAGTAGTAGGCTGAAATAAAGTGACATACACAACAACGAGATTCTCTCTCGTACTCCAAAAAACATAACAGTAGTAGTACTTAAGACATCAATAGTTACTGTTACTTTATTTACTACCAATGACTTTGGGATTTTGTTGCACACAGTTAACCTGGTTAAGTGTAGTAATATTTTGAGAGTTATTATCTCTATTACTATTACCCTTATCATTCCATTTGTTCTGCCTAGGACTGCAGTTAGCATTGTTATGCTTAACATATCTTCTAGGATAGAAGTATCTAGTAAATGAATCTTGTTGACTCCTAGAATAATTATTACCAAGTTTGTAATCTTTAATGTAACTATTCCTACCATAATTTCTAAACTCTTCAGAATCAATCTTTTGAGATCTGTTAGACTGTTTGGAAAAACTACCATTTAATGGGCTTCCCTGGTACTGTCTAATATTATGGTTATCTCTTTTACCAGAACTGTTGTTATTCTTTTCTGTGTTAACATGCTTATCTGCTGTATCACACTGTCTATATTGTGTATGACAAGCAGTGTAACTCATAAAATCCTTATGGTTACCAACATGATATTTGTTATCTTTATTACCAGAATTAGATATTACACATGAAGTATCCTTGCTGGTCTGACGCCAATAGCCATTAATCTTCAACGTAGCGTCTTCCGTACGTGGGAAATTATATCTGCCACGCCGAGATTTAAGTCCATCATGTTCCATTTTCGAATTCGCTAAGAGTGTATAGGGCAGGCTCTTTGCTTGTTTATAAACAACCTTCTGTCTACTATTGTCAATCTTAACAGTAGACAAATCTTTGATGCCTAAAACAACATCCACTAAACCATTGACCCTTGTACTCAATTCAGTAATCTCTTGGTTTAGTTTCTTATTTAAGTTATTACATGTCATAACTTTACATCTTTCTTCTGTAAGTAACTTCTCAATCTTAACCATTTTCTTTCTCTGCACCGTTAACTCTTCTAACCTCTGCTTATCATCCTTTTCCTTAATTGTTCTCCTCTGTGGTTCCAATTTTATTAATCTCTTCTTTTGCACCTCTTCTATCTGTGGCTGAAGTAGGGCTACCTGAGCCTGAAGTCCATCAACTTTAGCAGCTTGTTGCTTCAACTCATTAATCTTCTCGGAAGATACATTATTCTTTTCTTTCAGTTGGTGACTGAGAATATTGTTCTCATCCAACACATCATGAAGCATATCTATATACTTCTTCTCACTTACATTGCTATCAATCTTCAACTTCTCATACATTTCTCTCTTATTTTCAATCTCCTGCTTGAGATTACTAATTTTGCCTTGATTATGTGCAATCTGTGTTTCCAAGTCTTTTACTCTACTGCACGCAGATTCTAATGCTGTTTTCACACTAGAAAGCTCCAAGTTTGATTTATGCAAATCACTTGTGAGTTTAGACACTGTTTCTTGTAATTTTTTCTTTTCAGCAATATCCTGCAAACAATTTTCTCTTTGTTGTAGGGCAATTCGCTTGTTGTTCTTCATCCGCTCCTTCTCTTCTAATTCCTCTTTGTTATCATCCTGCATGTCGTTGCAGATTATATTGTGTATAATCTTATGCATATAATTGTGTCTAGCCCGAGTATAATCATACACCATCGGACGTAGACATTCTAACAACTTTGCCAAATCTCTAGCCATGATCATTTCAGGATTTGAATGAGGGTTATCATCAGTAAAAAACTTTATGGCTTGTACAGCATTAAACAAAAAACCATCCACAACGTATCTATCTAGTGCTGGGCCTTTTAATCCCTCGCCATATTCAGCTTCATTAGCTAAAAACTCTAGTATAGGCCTCATATCTTCTGGATCTGTATCACAGTCCATGGTGATTCAATCACTAAGTGTACAAAATTTATAAACCACTTATAATTCTAATAAGATTAAGTTACATAATCATCAATCAATTATGCATTAAATATCACCATAATACGCTATCAACATGAAATACTCAATAGCATAAATAATGATAACTGGAAGGCTTGACAACATCATACAGAGACACAGTTTTCACACAAAAAATCACTTATCTCGTAAGTAGAAAACCGTTCCGTTCTTTCTCTGTTACCACTGATGAGCATCAGACAACACACCATAAGCACACTCCCTTGTTGAAAGTTACAGGAACCGCTACTGAACTCGTCGTTAACTGTCACTTCTGGTACTTGAATGCTAAAACTTGAATGCTGCAAGTATGTTATAGGAAGCATGTAAACATTAGACACATCACCGTGTCACCGATTATAGGTCATGAGCGACAGCAAACTGTCTGTAAGCAATGCAGGTGTCAATAAGGCTTGAAATGTTTTACTGCCGACTCATTTAGGCTGGAATAATGTGTCATAATCATCTGTTCCTAACATGACACTAGTCCACTCTTTGCTATTGTCATATAAATACTAGTCCGTAGGCATAGAAGACGACATAACACAGGTAAAGCTGACCTGGTTCTAAATCGAAGCTCCGCCCACACAAGGCTAACTACTGTCACAGCTGAGAGAACTTGATAGTGCATACGCCACACCCAGGGCACACTAAATACAGGTCAAGGTCTGGTAGAAACAATCTTACCACGTGAAATCATGAGCCTTACGTCCGAAAAGTTGGCCCACTACTGATAATGCTGTTCATCAACAAATGCTAGCTGACATTCCTAAGTCTATTTTATATGTATATATACGCCCACACAGAGCTATAATAAATGAATAGGTGAACGTTACGTTCTGAATATTATGCCTGAACACAGCCTCCTTGTAATCTTATCCTTTCAACGCGAATTTTGCGGGTTTTAAATTCCAAAATGACTGGAACAGAAGACAAAACCAGTCTTGGCCACCAAGTAATGTTAATGCTTATTTTCGTTATCCAGGGATAATGGCGTAAATAGGTTCTAAATTCCAACTTTACTGAAAACCACCATGTATGTTGATGTATATCGCCGACAAGTATGTTAAATGTACTTTTCTCTTCTTTGTGCATTAACTTCTTCTGTATTGGGTACCAAGTATGTTAAGCGATGTCCATTGATAACAGTGGGAGTTGAGTGATGATATTGTGTGGATAAGTGATACCACTGATACATCTAAGGCTGTTGATCCACTAGAATGTTAGGCCACCACTGATAATTCTAAATAACTGAAACCAGTGGTAGATAAGTGATGAAGGCGTAAATGTGTTCTCCTTATCTAGGCCACGCCCCTCAGGGCTATTTGTAAATATGTCCCTATTGTCACTATGCCTTGACTATTCAAAGTGGGTGTGTATTGGTGCATTCTTTCCTCACAGCACAGTAACACACATAGAAGCCATGTAGCGTAGAACGACTGGTGATGGTTAATGAACAGTTTTATTAACGCTACACACACAGTCACGATGACACAGACGGAAATTACGCATACAGTACAAATCATAGGTAAGTCAATTCATAAGCACAAAACACCCCACAGAGCTCCATTATAAATCGTGGTGCACACCTCATATAAATGCACGTACAACACTCCTAAAGAACTGCGCTCACCGCAGTTATAAATATGGCCTCATAACTTATAGCATAATGATGCACTTCTCATTGAAGATGACCATCACGATTTTCCTCAAAGGACTCCGTCCTCCCCTTCTCCACCAAGGCTGCTCTCCGGCAGTTGAATAATCATCGTCAGCTATATATATCCAAGGCCTAATCATAAATAGTGGTGCACTTCTCATCGAACATGCACCAACGTCTATCTTCACATAAAGCTGCTCCACGGCAGTATAATCATCATCAGCGCTATCTCCCAGAGCTCACAACAAATAGTGGTGCACTTCTCATAGAACGCGCACAGTGCAAACTCTCATAAGCTGCATCCACTGCAGTCATAAATATAAAAGTACATACCTTCAAAATAACCTAACACATGGAAGAATACATATGCAGGAAAAGTATTCAGATACAGGCCTGTTCAAAAAAAAAGTCTCCATCGAGACACACATTGAAAAACACTCTACCATATTCACCGAACACTGGTCGGGAACACACACTTCGAAAAACACCTTCGTTGACTTCACTCTGTCAACGCCAGAACCCCCCTGCAAGCGGTCACAAAAACTCCCGCCTAAACAGTCACGGGACTTCGCAGTTCACCCCCGCTCAGTCCCTTCCACGGACTAGCCGTGCGAACTATTTACAGTTCTAACAATACAGACAAGCGCTCATGACGCTATCTGTACACTATGACCTCTATCAATATTTGTTAACCCAATTCATCGTTAATCAAGCATACAAGCGATGTAACCCTTAGTTTACTGTGACCAACCCATATACAACGTATCACCTCCCTTTTTAACCTTAACACCCCTCCATGTCTAGTCAGTCATTTAGCTGTAGTCAGGATAGCTCTGTACAGTAGGAGGTTGATGTGCCTGCCCACATTAGTGATGATATTGTTCAACTGGAGGTTGATGTGCCAGCTCACATTAAAGGCGATACCATTATTCATTTGGAGGTGGATAACACTACTCACCCTAGCATGCCAGTTTTTGTTGCCACATCTACACCTACCAAGTCAGTTATACATATGACAAGTACATCCACCTCGCCTGTCTTCAAAAGCGACATCACAGTACAACAGTTACTTGCTAAGCCACCTTCACAACCACTAACACAAAAGGAAGAACCCCTATTCACATCCATTGTTAGAAAAAAAAAAACTAGAAACAGCAAAAAGTAATATCATAAAATGCAAAACCAGAGGACAGCCTATTGTACTATAAAAACTAATTAAACATAGAAGAGAAACATCAGTCACCAGAACGCCAACAAACGTAAGCGATCTCAATTGCTTCACACTGTTAGAAAACATATTGCTGGAACATCAACTGATTCATTAGACCTGCAGCAGGCACATGAACTACAACGCTGTTCAGAAACGTCACGTCAGGAAATTTGCAGGAAAGCAGGCATTGAAAGTAGAGTTAGAATATCCAAAGAATTAGCAATAGCCATGAAGGAAACAGTAGGTCTTACGTGGGCACAGCAGAGAAGATTGAAAATTGAAAGACGCGCCAGAGGTATTAAAATATAACTTCACAATTAAAATTTATAATGGAAACTCACTTGTTACAAATTTCTCCATCTGTGAATGTACAGATTCATCCTATAAAAAAAAAAGGAAGTGTGAATGATAATTGAGCGAAATTTTGGGGCTAGAGCAAATTATGGCAGTTGTTGCTTGAGATTGACAGAATTAACAGAGTGTGGAAATCATTTAATAGATGTATTTTTTAAATACACCTATTTATCTATTAAATTGAACATTTCGTTTTACTCATGACCATACTTATTTTTACATGACCATCGTGATGTATGATTGAGATAATTGTTAGCTCTCATGTTTTTGGGGACAATTGGGTGTGTTATTTTAAGGTAATAAATGTGGACTTGCAATTTAATGTTTCAATAATTAATGTTTGACGCATGAAACCAAAACAAAACTTTGATATCCATTTTCTGCAGGTTTTCTACTTTTGATTTCTGTAATTTGTTATGCATGTCGATTGTGACCGATTTAGTGAAAATTGCATTATAAACAAACCATAACAAAATATAAAAAAAACGTAAATTGTACACTATTTCAGACTATTATATCTTCTGTTCTAATTGTGATAAAATGTTTGTTCTTGTTCTAAAATTTACTCTAACATTTCTAGTCTAGCGTTACGCAAAATTAAAGCCGGTATTTATAATAATAAAGTAGCCTAAAAACATTATTTAAGCCCTATCAAAAGTAAAATCCGCCACCTTTTTTTCCAGTTAGGAAGTTACCACGTGACCTCTGACACGATAGCTATAAATAGCGCGGTCGGGGGAACAAGGGGAAATAACTAAAAGATCGCTGGCAAACAGCCGTGACCAATAAGTGTAACCAGATATGCCCCCGGCTGGAACCCACAAGGGAAGAGAACAGTAGGGGGAATAAAGAGATCCAGAACTAGAATGGCAGATGAGGAAACCAAAGCGCCGAGAACCTCAAGGACAGAGCTAACGAAGACGGGACCACAATAAAATCTGGCTGAGAGCGAAGATGCTCCGTGCTGTTCCCCGGTGGGAGTCTCTGAAGAAACAAAAGAGGATTAGGAAAACTCCTTCTCGGGGCGTATCGTAAAATACGACTAACATAAGGTCGTACATCGGGCTGGTACCTCATCATGGAAAACAAATTACTAAAGAAACTCTTAGTGCTTTGACGTAGGCTTCCTTCGGGTGGCCATCTCTATTGGTGGCTCCGTGCTCCATGAGGATCGAAAAAAGGAGATGAGAGCAGCAAAGTGCTACTTTCCTGGAGCCGTTCAGGTTATTCTAGTCCCTGGTCGACGACACTGCTTCAAATGTCCTCGCCAGGGCTGGAATTAATCCAGTATAAATCCCGGTCGACGACACTCTTTCAAGTGTCCTCGCCCGGGCTTGAACCTGGATCACCCGATCGCCAGCGCAGTGTGGTAACCATTACACCAGCGCGGCTCCCAGCTATTTGTTGTGTATCGTAGATCTGATAAAATCGTGACTCTTAAAATTAGTTTGGGAACTGGAACAAATTAAACCCAACATATGTGGAACAGAGAAAGCGTATTTGGCCGTCACCAGTACCATTCGTAGAAAAGCTCTACGGAGATGCAAATAGCCTCAAGCTGACTACTGCTTTCTGTGAAAACATTCAAGCAGACGTCTCAGAGTGTACGAAGAAGGAGAAAAAAAAACCCATAGCCGCAACAACTGACTGTGTAGTTTGTAATCTCTTCATACTTTTCTCATTCACTGTGATTTCTGATGCAGATTTGAAGGTATGTGACTCTGCTCTGAAGTTATTTGAGAATTTTCTGTTGCTACGGAGTTTCTTTTTGTTTGTTTTGTGTACCGTGACACTGTCGCGTTTAGATAGGTTTTAAAGTTATGTAAGGTCCCGCCTGAGTATAGGAGATGGTGATGATACGTGAGAAGTAAAGGTGTAAGAAATAGATTTTTCACTAGTGGATAGTTTAAGGAGAAGATCTGCCTCTGGACTGAATAGTTCCTCTAGTCCAGTGAAAAGGGGAGATGTCGATCGATATTCGAGGTCGTGTACTGGTCATCACTGAAGAAGGTCTTCTTTGGGTTACCACTGCATAATTGAATCAACCGGTCATGTTGACACAGAGTGGGAGTGTCAGGTAACGCGAATGGTGGAATGGTTCTGTGTAGTTGACCACTTGATAATATTACACTCACACACTCTTATGCAAGCCAATGATGACTGGAACTACAGCTGACATTTCACAGTTTAATAAGGACGCACACATCTGGACAGCACGGAACATAGTCATAGGAACATGTTGACATGTACATTGTCACAGTGTGATTAACTCTGCCTTGTCTCTCTTCTCTTGAAGAAAATGGTCATTTGGAATTGCATCCAGGATTTGTGCAAAAGCAGGAAGTGTCTGTGTTGAGAGACACGGGCTGCACAACTATAGGAGTTCGTAGATCCTGCATTGACGACTCATGTTTGATAGGTAAGACAGCAAGATGTGTCACTTTCGGGGGTAACATTGAGTATTACCCTCTTGCTATTATTGAGGTGGACACACCCTTCATATCTGGTAGAGTACAGGCCTGCGTACTCGAAGCACCGATAGCGGATTTGATTGTGGGTAACGTGCAAGGTGTGCAGGAATGTACTCAGATGGACATTAGGAAATGGATGGACAATCGTGTGCTTATGGCCAATGCGGTGATTACTAGGGCGCAGTCAAAGGCAGATGACGCATTAGAAGCGACGCATCATGAAGCTAAGACATCGGAATTGGTCACTGGAAGTCAGGATACACAGGTGTCGGACTTTATCCAGCACCAACGGTCAGACGAATCATTGCGTAAATTTTACAACTTTGCCGAGAAAGGTGATGTAAAGTGCACGAAGCTGGCCAGACATTGGTTCGAGCTCAAGAATAATGTTCTCACTAGGTGTTTCGCTAAGGGAGTACAAACTCAGCGCCAAGTGGTGGTACCGTGTAGTTTTAGAGCAAAAGTGTTAGACGTTGCACATGACTCCCCTTTCGCGGGACACATGGGTGTGGCTAGAACGCGCCAGAGGGTGCTGTCACAATTCTATTGGCCATTGTTTAGCAAGTACATTAAACTATATTGTAGGTCCTGTAAGATATGCCAACAGATGAGGCATAAAGGCAGAACTCCCAAAGCTCCAGTGCAGGTTACGGACTTGTCAGTACGACCTTTCCAGAAAGTAGCGATTGATATTATAGGCCCCCTCTCGGTCACTTCAGACAGGGGATATCGTTTCATTTTAACGATGGTAGATTTGTGCACCAGGTGGCCGGAGGCGGTGCCGATGAAGAGTATTACTTCACAAGCAGTTGCAGAGGCTTTGCAGATGTTGTTTTGCAGGTTTGGATTTCCGGAAGAGATATTATTGGATAGGGGCCGTCAGTTCATTTCGAAGGAGATGTCAGAAATCACTGGGCTGTTGGGTATTGCCCAAACATTCACGAGTCCATATCACCCTCAGTCAAACGGAGTTTGCGAATACACGAGCGTTTTAACGGTGCGTTAAAACACATGCTGGCAAAAGTGACCGCAGAATCTCCACAAGAATGGGATAGGTTACTCCCAGCGGTCCTGTTTGCCTATAGGGAGGCTCTCCAAGAGAGTACAGGATTTTCCCCTTTCGAATTACTGTATGGGGCAAACCCAAGGGGGCCGATGCACATATTGAAGGATTTATTAACTGGAAAATGTGCAAATAGCACCTCAGTTACGAGTTATGAGTATGTAGTGAGCCTCAGAGAACGTATTGTAAAATCTTGTTTGGTGGCACGTGATTGTTTGGCGGGGTCGTTAGCACGGTATCGGAAGTACGCAAATCGGAACTCCAAACTAATATCCCTGGTTCCAGGTGAGGAAGTTTGGCTACTTTTACCAGCTAAAGAGGATCGCTTAAGCATTACGTGGCAAGGACCATTCAAGGTGGTTAAAAAAATGACAGATGTCGATTACCTAATTTCGGTCCGAAATAAGGAGAAGGTATTTCATGTGAATATGCTGAGGCCATATGTAGAACGAGGCGGGCCGGCCGAGCTCGGAACGTGGCTGCAACCTTCCCGTGGACCGCCCCAGCTATGCGGCGTCGCCCCCGGGCGGCGTCCGCGTCGGCTGGCATTCAACAGCCAACTCAGAACTGGTACGGACCAGGGGAATCCGACTGTCTAATTAAAACAAAGCATTGCGACGGCCGTCACCCGGTGTTGACGCAATGTGATTTCTGCCCAGTGCTCTGAATGTCAAAGTGAAGAAATTCAACCAAGCGCGGGTAAACGGCGGGAGTAACTATGACTCTCTTAAGGTAGCCAAATGCCTCGTCATCTAATTAGTGACGCGCATGAATGGATTATTTTAAAGGCGATCTTTGTCCTCCCCAGGCTGTGTGTGGTCCCGGTCGCCGGGTCCTCCCAGCACAGTGGAGGCAGCGAATGGGTGCTGTGCCTCTGCCAGATTGCCCTTTTTCGAGGACCTTCGGTCCCGAATAGATTCTGGCTGGACGGACGTCTGGGGGGCATAGCGAAATGGTTTTATAGCGGCAAACGAAGAGTACACACGAGGGCAAGTTCGGGGCACAGCGGATTGATCAACCGCTTGCTTGTCACATTGATCACGGAAACAACAATTAAAAGTCTGTTGTACCAAGAAACGCCTTTAGGTGTAACGGAACAACAGACGATTTCTTGTTGCCCTATGACGCCGCAAGGTGTGATGGCCGGAGACTGCTTGGGCGGTCGATGGCCAAGGGAATAATAATAATAAAATAATAATATGTAGAACGACATGAGTCGTTGAAAGCAGTCACAAGGGCAGCACACACTGAAGCAACAGTGGCATGTACGGCAGTCATTGATGACACGGGAGATGAAAAAGGTGAAGGGAATATCCAGTTATCCCTCGTACCCCTGGTTCCTTCGGAGTCATGGAATATGGTGCGAATCGGGGATGACCTAACAGTAGAACAAAAGTCGGAAGTACAGATTATATTAGCGGAGTTTAAGGATGTCCTCACAGATCTGCCAGGACGGACAGACCTGATTTCTCATGATATCACTCTGACATGTGATCAGCCTATTAGGGTAAAACCGTATCCATTGCCCATGCATTTCAAATCAGCTGTCGAGAGAGAAATTGGTGACATGCAACGACTGGGGATCATTTCTCCGTCTGATTCACCATATTCTTTTCCAATGGTTGTGGTTCGCAAGAAGAACGGATCTCTTCGTATATGCATTGACTTTCGGAGATTGAACAGCATTACCGTCATTGACGCTGAACCAATACCTAATCAGGAAGATCTGTTAACACAACTCACCCACGCTACATATTTCAGCAAACTCGATCTGTCTAGAGGCTATTGGCAGATACCCCTCGCGGAGGCTGCGAAACCTCTTACAGCATTTAGCACCCCCAAAGGATTGTTTCAGTTCAATGTCATGTGCTTTGGCTTAGTGAACGCGCCCGCCACATTTGTGAGGATGATGAGAAGATTGTTAGGACATCGTTCAGATATTATTACATATATCGACGATATATGTTTGTTTCATGAGTCATGGGAGGATCACATGATGGGGTTATCTTCCCTATTGCAGTGTCTAAGGCAGCATAATTTAAACGGCACGGCCGAGTAAAAGTTTGCATAGGTTTTAAAGAGTTAAGTTACTTAGGACATACTGTAGGTCATAAGCACCTGAAACCGGAAGATGTAACAGTTACAAAGATTTTACAGTTGCAGACACCTAAAACAAAAAAGCAAGTGAAAAGTCTAATTGGACTTGTGAATTTTTATCACAAGTTCATCCCTCAGTTCTCTTCCATTGCAGCTACACTTACCTCGCTAACGAGTAAGGGGATGCCAAATAGGGTCGTGTGGACACAAGATTGCGAGATAGCCTTATCTAGAATCAAGAGGATGTTCTCTAGGAAACCCATCTTACTGATGCCAGTTTTACGCAAACCCTTTGTTTTGCGGACAGACGCATCTTCTGTAGGAATTGGAGCTTGTTTAATGCAAGACCACCAGAGTACCTTACATCCAGTGATGTATGTGAGTCGGAAGCTGTTGCCGGCTGAGACTAGGTACTCCACGATTGAAAGGGAGTGCTTGGCAATTGTGTGGGCAGTTTCAAAGTTGTCCCGATATTTGATAGGTGCACATTTTGTATTACAGACAGACCATCGACCACTCTCATTTTTACAGTCGTCGAAATCGACAAGCTCGAAATTAACTCGTTGGGCTCTCTTACCGCAGCAGTACAAATTTACTGTTTTACCCCTAGAGGGTAAGCTCAACGTTGTAGCTGACACTCTGTCTCGTTTGTAGAATGATTTTTTTTTCTTGAGTTTCTCCCCCTCCCCGGCCCCCCCCCCCCACCCCCCCCCCCCTCCCCCCCCCCCCCCCCCCCCCCCCCCCCCCCCCCCCACACGATGTTTAAGTGAGTATGCAAGATATGTGAAGACAAGAAGGATATGAATGTATACTTGGCACAAAAGCCGGATGTTGGGTGTTTGGAGTGCTCCCAGCCGCCTTCCAAAAGAAAAAAAAACTTTGTTTTTTTTCCCGGGGGGGGGGGGGGGGGGAGTAGATGTCACAGTGTGATTAACACAGCTGTGGACTGGCGGTGCTCCGCTGGGGGCGGGTACATAATGTCAGTCGGGTGTGAGAGGTGTTCTCATACACTTAACTTAACAACACTAAACTGCGAGGTCAGCAGGTCAGGGGTGAATGCAAGGGGCGTTCTGATTGGGCGGTGAAGAAGAGAGAGTAGGGAGAGCGACGAGGTTTTGGTGATGATGGCCGACTCGTATTGTCGAATGCAAGAGGATATTTAGTTGTGAGAAGATAAGGCATTCGGTTATCTGAGATTTTCATCAATGTGTTACACTTCGCTAACTACATATATTGTTGTGATTTTGTGGTGATAATTATTTGAATACATTAGACAGAGTTGGGAACATTGCTAGTGTTCGTTATTACTTAAATGTGTTCCACTCCACCTCTCTCTCTCTCTCTCTCTCTCTCTCTCTCTCTCTCTCTCTCTCTCGTGTGTAGTATTTTTGAGGACTAAGGCATATGTGTATTTAATACAAAATACCCTGGGTCATACATCATTAGGCATTTGAATAGTAGATCATATTTCATGCAGCATTCAAATATGAAGGGCGATATAAGGTAATCATTCAATGTTCTGGCAGACTATTGCCATATCCCCTAACTGACTGAACGCATCAGTGGGTGTGGGTGTGTAAACATATAAAGAGTTCACTGGACGAACCTTTGCCTTGGCTAAGTTCTCCAGCGGCATATATCAAATGTTTATGTAACAAAGTTAAACCACGATAGGGGTTTTCATATTAATAAGATCTCCATATCACTGTCCGATAATAAGTTTGATATACTGTTCTCTTGACAGTGATCCATAACGATGACAAGGATACAAGATGGCTACCTTCCTGAGTTTCGCTCACTCACCCAGAAGAAGGATAATGTTAAGCCAAAGTTAATTCACAATTTGAATATCAATAATTTCATAGTTTCCCTACAGTTCCACATTAATAAGGTTGCTTCATGTAGACATAAGCTCTGTTGGGAAACCTGTCATCTTCAACTGTATATATAAACGACCAACGATGCTCGAAACACGATGTCCATCTAGGTCTAACCAAATAGAGATCATCAAAAAGAAGGGTCTGGTATTACCTGGAGTCCGAATTAATAATAAAGTGCATGAGGAGAATCTCTGACAATAGAATCTCGCAGAGACACTATCTCCTTCTGAAAAATCATTCACAAATCACTTTTCAACCTTTAAAAGGACCAGCCCAAAAAATACACACGGCCATTCTCAGCCGTCTTTGTCGAGACTCAGTACGCCTCCGTAGGACAACGAATACCTGCCCCAGAGTTCGGCACAAAGAATATAGTCCGACCTAAACATACGAAGATATACAATATAAGACTGAATCTTCTTGCACTAGACAAGTAATACATATGAATTCAGGCCAAAAACATTCTAAGCAAAATCAATCTATTTTCTGGCCCTAACAAATGAGAAATGACATAAATTCGGTATTCATACACTAAATCAATATTCAAGGGAGATCATCCACATAATCAAAAGTATAAACCAATCATGGATTATCTAGCTTTACAAAGGAAAGCATTTTCGTACACTCAATAAATACAAATATATATTTTTCCATATTAAATAGACATACAAGATGAATTGTATGCCTCAATGAAGTAATCCGTGCGTCCATACAAAAGAGTATGTGCGCAACATCCAGCCTATCTGTACGACTATAATTTAGTATCAGTTATTAATGTGTTTGCTACTTTTCTTTGTAGCACACCCCTTTCACCCCCTTATATTGAGAAATATAAGTTAAACTAAACACGCTCACACAATTATGTGACAACAAGACACACACATACGTGAAAAACTATGGTAAAATTGGGTATGGGTCTGACCAACGCACACAGGTAAGTTCTTTTGTTGTTTATTATCACTAAACTTTACAACATCAAATATCTAAAGAGAAAATCAAATACATCAGAATTACATGCATAGAAATATACAGAATACTTATGCCCTCCCCTCCTTGAGAAGATAAGAACCCACCAAGTTAATAACCCCAAAGGTTAAAGGTTAGGACTAGGTTATAGCATAGACTGTGAACGGAAAAAAAACAAGAACAAAGTTTCTACTAAATGTTACTCCGTAAGTAAACAAAAGTTAAGCAAAACCAGTGATGGTATAGATTATGTAACTAAGAAAATTATTCACTCCTTCTGTCTGACATTCAGTGGCCACTCAATCACGCTTACCTAATCTGGGCGATCTATCCCGTGGTACTGCGAGTATACTGCATATAACTTCCAGTGTTTTTCTATCTTCCAAATTTGGCCCTAGTCCTTCCTCTCTAACACATACGATTTCTATGAGGGGACGCTAAATTTGGTGGGTGATTATCGGATGGACTAATGTCACCTTGGATAGTTAATGTAAAAGAATAACACCGCGATCTGTGTTCACTGTAAACAGTAGTAAATGTTTCTAATCTTTTAAAACCTCTGGTTGCTAAAAAGAACTGTTACCAGTTATAACTGATGATGATGATAGATCCTATCGACTGACTCTGGTGTGAGTGTCGATTTTGAAACAGTGTAACGGGCTGGCTAAACCCGAGAAAACATCTGTCAACCATTAGATGATACTGTTATCTTTGGTTACGCCACACTGGACTGATAAAAATGGAATAAATATCTGGAGAGTTTTGAGTCATTTACTTTACTTTAAAATGTTAATGTTTGCCTCTTTGGCCGGTCCTGTTCATAGCTGAACTTGGGGACACTTGAGCCACGTAGAAGAAAGCATTAATCACTCATTAGATGAAGAAAAGGACCACAATAGCCCAAAAAGTAGAACGCTCAAAGTAGAAAACCGCTGGTAGCCGTTTGATCACGTCTAATCTGCTAGAAATAGATCAACATTTATGAAAAACATGCTACTTTTCTATGTCTCTACCTATACACACGGAAGGGGACGAGACGATCTCCCATCCTCTCCTTCAGTCCCGGTTAACGTTAAAAGGTACCCGGTGTCGCGCGTCGCTTATCGAGCACAGGTTTGGTTAAGGCATGCAGCCTTTCCCCCGCCCACTCCTGTCAGCGATCAGCGCACAATGTCTATTATGATTTAATTATCCCTACGCGTACTTAAGAAATATCGCCTGTTGTTAATAGCTATTAGATTTTCGGCGTCTGGTATAACTAACATTCACTTACTACAATTACACAAAATGGAATAAACGTGAATCGTATCTGTCACTATAGTCACACTTAAAAAAAATGTCAGTCACTAAGCCGTATCTTCTTGTGGTATAGAGCGGGTGGTTAAATTATCATTAAAACTGAACTATCTGGAATAAAATAGCTACGCGTTGTTTATTTCACTAGTTTTTAACGCTAAAATCACAGTGAATTATAATGGTAACGTATCACATTAACATGCTTAAGCACAAATTTATATTACCAGAAAAATCAGAATCGGATCCCCACGAATCTATTAACACAACTGCCACAGTGGTTCTAGAACAACGTGCTTAGATTATCCGAAATTTCTGAGCGATGACTGATAAAGATTTAAGAAAGACGCAGTTTATATAGGATCATGTTGTAATGATCTCTAGAAGATGTGAATTCTCACACTCTGCTTCCCAGCAGAGAAATCTGAAACTACGTTTCCACGATCAATGGTTTAACGGTCGCTTCTGTCGGCCGCTGCTAACGACAACAAAGCTTAGTCCGTGTAGCGGGCTTTTCCCCGAGATTTCTGTTCGCTTCTGAGATCAAAGAATGTATCTCCCCCTGGGTGTATAAACATCAAAGGATTAGCTCCCTTATTGAGAGAATCGTCAAAAGGCCATTAACTGTTCCCACGTGTTTCCCACGTACGATTTGCTCGTCATCGTAATACTGACAGCTCAGCTCGCGTGAGAAACTTGCGTAAACTAGCGTGGTTCGCTCCCTGCTAGGAATGACAGGTTGCGAAGGTTGGTAAACAAGCTCGTTTGTTTACAACTCAAGAAAAAGAGGCGTGGATAAAAGTATAGTAATGCAGTCTGCCTGCCATCACCGGTGTCAATACCTTGTCGAGGTATGGCGGCTTGCGTACCCTGATTACCCCCAGAGCTATGCCAGCGGGAGTTTTACTCCTGGAAGGTTCTACCAAGCTGGACAGGTTTGCGCGGGCAGGGGTCAGACGAAAGCAGACACCCTGGTCCTCCATGTTGGGGGTTTTAGCATAGGGCTGACACCCCTGTCTATGTAATAAAAATTGAAGTTACGGAAACAACAATGAATAAACAAACTTTGCTGTGGGACGGACATCCGGAGTCTGAGGCTCGTATGACTGTCAGTGGTGAAAGCCGAAAGGAAGCCACTGACATAAGAACGGACGTCCTGACCGCAAAACACGATACAATAATAGGATTTTGGAATGTCAGGACAACGAATGAGACGGGCAAACTAAAACAGGTCACGGCAGAAATGAGAAACTATAGGTTACACATTCTAGGGATAAGCGAGAGCAGATGGACAGGGGCAGGAAAAGTTAAAACAGCAACAGGAGAAACAGTACTTTACGCTGGAAGAGAGGATGTACAGCACAATGAAGGCGTAGCCATTATTTTACAGAAAGGAATAGAAAGGACATTACTGGAATGGAAACCCATCAACAACAGACTGATAAGATTAAGATTGAGAGGTAGATTCACCAATACTACAATAATACAATGCTATGCACCAACGAATGACAGCGATGAAGAGGTCAAGGATGAATTCTATCAACAACTGCAGAAAGAAATGGAAGACACACCTAGATATGATCTTATTGTAGTAATGGGAGACCTCAATGCGAAAGTTGGTACACACAATACATATAATGAAAGAGTAATGGGGAAATGCGGCAGCGGAACAGCAAACGAAAATGGGGATAAATTAATAAGTTTCTGTAGTATTAACAACCTGGTCATTGGAGGAACACTTTTTCCACATAAAGAAATTCACAAATTAACATGGGAATCACCAAATGGTCGGGACAGAAACCAGATAGACCACATTATGATTAACGGTAGAAGGAGACATGCATTACAAGATGTGAAGGTAAGAAGAGGTGCAGATGTGGGAAGTGATCACCATTTAGTAGTAGCAAAACTGAAAGTGAAACTAAGAAGGGCTGGACCAACTGTAACTACACAGAAAAGGTTTGACATCAGCAAATTGAAGGACCCCCTTACCAGAAAAGCTTTTGCGGCTGACATAAAGAAACGATATCAATTTGCCAAAAGTCAGGAAAAGACATTGACTGATGATATAGACCAGAATTTCAACACCATTTTAACAATATACAAGGAAAGCAGCAAATCATGCTTGGGATTCCAGGAAAGGAAGAAGCAAGACTGGATAACACCAGAAACACTAAACACCATAACACTGAGAAAGGAAATGAAAAGAAAGAAAACAGAAGCGAAGTCCCCCAGGTTAAAGCAACTATACAGCGAACAGTACAGTCAGCTGGACAAGGAAGTTAAACGCCAAACCCGAGCCAACAAAAGGAATTTCCTAGACGATCTTGCAAGACAGGTAGAAGAGGCAGCACTGAGAAATGAACAAAGCACAGTATACAAAATAACTAAATTCATCAGCGGAAAACGAGGTGCAAACAATATTACATTAGTAAGAGATAAGCAAGGAAATCTCATCACGACAGCAGAGGGACAGGAAACAAGATGGGCAGAGCACTTCAAAGAAACTCTGAACAAGGAACCACCAGAGACACAATTGAATGTTCCTGAGGCTGAAAACGATCCAGATGTAAATACAGACATTCCACGAAAAGAAGAAATCATCACAGCAATCAACGGGTTAAAGAACGGAAAAGCTCCTGGCCATGATAACTTAAATGCAGAGCTATTTAAGACAGACCCTGAGCTAGCAGCAGAACTATTAGAACCACTATTTGCACAAGTCTGGAAAACGGGGACAACACCATCAGAGTGGAACAAAGGAATAATTGTCAAATTGCCCAAGAAGGGAGATCTTGCAGACTCCAATAATTGGAGAGGAATCACTCTTCTCTCAGTTCCCAGCAAAGTACTAGGCAGGATAATTATACAGAGAATTTCAAAAGCAGTAGACCACAAACTGAGAAAAGAACAAGCAGGATTTAGAAAGAACAGAAGATGTGTAGATCATATATTCAATCTCAGGAACATTATAGAACAGTGCTCAGAATGGCAAAGACAGCTGTACATTAATTTCGTTGATTTTGAAAAGGCTTTTGACAGCATACATAGGGACAGTTTATGGAAAATACTGAGGGCTTATGGAATTCCAAGCTGCATAGTGTCAATCATAAAAAGCCTCTATGCCAACTTTACGTGTAGTGTTGGGCAGAGCAACCTAACCTTTGAGGTGAAGACAGGAGTACGACAGGGATGCCCCTTATCAACCACTCTATTTTTAACAGTCATAGACTGGGTGATGCGACTGACAACAGAGGCATTCCAAGAGGAATAAGATGGACTACATTTTCTACATTAGAAGATCTGGAATATGCAGATGACATTGTACTACTAGCACATTCACATCAACACATCCAGGAAAAAACGGACAGACTTAATAAGTTTAGCCAGCAGGTGGGCTTGAACATCAATTTAAGGAAGTCAGAGGTCATGATGCTCAATGTGAGCAACCCTGAGCCCATTGTGGCCGGGGGAGTGGACGGGAACTGCACCAAATCAAGTTAGATGTGACCGGGCTTGGTCACGGTGACAAATCAAGTCTAGTGTGACAGGGTGAGAATGGGTGGAATCTTTTATCAATGTTCATCTGTTGTTTTACTGGCGACTGCCAGAGATGGTGATTACAGAATAGGAACATAACCCAGGTGGTTCTTTTGGAGACTCGTAACTGTGTTTATGTTTTAGGCTGCATGATCGTCGAAAATATGGTAATATTCTTTTCTCTATTACCTGATGTAAACAAACGACTTTTCCTACTGACGTTCAGGAAATAAGTTCAAGCTGGATTAAATATGAATGAACACCTTTATTAAGTGTCTGCACACTCTGACAACTTCATAATAGTTCATAAATACATGTGCTTCTGTGGTATACAAACCAGTCATCCCAAGAAATAACACACAGCCATCGAACTTACAAGATGGTCCAAAACCCCAAAATCACTGCCTCACTCGTCTCGTGCCTAAAAACAACTCAATTAACCCCCTTCTCTCAAACCATCACTTCCGTCCTAGCTACTGAGCAATTCTTCCCCAAGTTCGATGACGTCATTCCTGAACACTTTAATTAAATCACTCATAGGATTTGTGACTAATGTTATTACACTAACTAGACACGCTCAAATATTTAGTGTTTAATCTTGCTAAGTATTCTTACCCTAACTATAATTAAGTGGCAGCACCTTAGTGTTAATCCGACGTAACAGTCCGTACTGTCACATACGCCCGGGGCCACTAAAGTGTAACCCGTAGGGAGACACTTTATTCCCTAGAAAAAATTTACTAACTCTAAAACAAAATTATTGGGATTCATGTATCCCACCATAAATCATGTCAGAAGGACTACAATAAACAATAGATGGGAATAATGGATGAAATAACACCATTAACATTTCACACACAAAAATCGATCATGAAGGGGTAGGGACTGATGGACATAACATAAACGAGGGACACATGGAAAAAAAACTATGGAGGTTATGGTAGCTACAAATAGTACTTCTTCTCTTCTTCTTCCGTCCTTAGCCACCGACCGTCAAAGCAGTCAGTGGCCATTACGCCTAGTGGCGTCTTAGGGCAACAGCAGATAGGTTTTCTTTGCCATTGTTTCCCATCACGCCTAGTGGCGTCTTTAGGGCAACGGCAAATCAACCCATTTGCTGTTGTTTCCGTAATCGAAGTGACTGGCAAACGGGTGATCAGCCCGTTGTGAACAAATAGTACTAATAAGTGGCAAAAAAAAAATATATGGGCAAAATAGAACAGTAACTAACAATCCTCAACGAACTAACAAAACGCTTTATGGGTTTATAGTCATCAATATCTCTCACACTTGTGCGAATCATAAAACATAAAATAACATGACAAGCGAGTTAACGTCGCAAGGAAAAAAAAAACTGGCAAAAAAATATGGCGGGTGCAAATAAAAAGGCTGTCACCCTACACTTCACTGAAGTGGGTGATGAAAAAAAATATGAATGGAACAAATGGACATAGAACCACAGAACTTGGTGGCAAAGTATGGGCAAAATGGGTAAGTCTCATTAAAAAACTGACTTTGCCGGTGTAACAATAACCGGAAACAATGAATGGAATGGAAACATGGTAATCAATGGACAATGGTATAGAATATATAAATGGGCAAATAGTTAAATCACATGTATGAGTGTCGGTGTAACAATAACTGAAAATGCAAACAATCATAATGCAATATGGTGTCATCATCATAATGAATCGTGAATGATGCCAACATTAGTGGCGGGTGAAGATGTACATTAGTTAATCACTTTTATTTGGTACAACAGAACGATGTAAACCTTAAAAAAATCTGGCCAAAATCTTACGTCAGAAACATGGCAAAAAAACAAAAACACACAAAAAAAAAAATCATAGGGGTACAAAAGATGGTTTAAAAAAATGAGATCAGACAAAAATAATGTGACATAATGACGCTAACGCGTGTAAAAGGGAAATGCATCAACTACAATATATCAGGACTGCAGAGATCGTCTGAGTTGGTGGATCTCCATCAGCAGCGGTCGAAAGGATGTCGTGAGGGAAATGTTCATGTACTGGCAGATTCGACAATGTCTTTTTTTTCGGACGAAAATGTAACAGCTCTCCATAAATAGCGATTATTGGACTTTCCTATCTGAACTGGAAATGTGCGTAAAGTGTGTAACCCAGATGTTCAAGGATGCGTAACGATTGGACTTCAAGGTAGCCTCAGGATCAAGCAATTCAGCAGGAGGGGTATTGTGTAGGAGACCTGCATCGGAAGACACGAGAAGCAGGGTCGACTTCATGCTAAAAATAATAGCAGAGCAGGAAATGTCAACCTGACCGGAGACGGCATCTGGAGGTAAGTGCAGTTCAATTTGTAAACATCTTTGCAAAAATGTTCATTGCTTCCAATCTTTCAATGGCTTACAATAACAGGCGAGGATCGTACTGTGTAGGTTGGGATGCAGGAACAATGGCATGGACTACGGGAGTGACGAAAACGGGTTCGTACATGGGCGGCCCGCTGGTGAAGGTGCTTAGGAAGGGGAGCAGAATCGCTAGATGAGGTCGAATGACGACGTTTAGAGGGAAAACGAGCTGGGGGAGGAAGAACATCAGGTTCAATATCAGAAGAAGCAGAATCGGGTGAAGAGTCAAGATCGGAGGGAGGGGGAGGAAAGCAATCAGAGCAAGGAAGAGGAGGTTCAACATCCGAAGAGTCGGACTCAGGAGCTGTATCAAGGTCGGAGGGAAGTGGAGGAAAATAACCAGAGGGAGGAAAAGCGGGGTCAGAAGAGAGTTGAACAGAGGGAGGAAGGGAGGTATGGACAGGAGTTGCGGCAGTAATAGGAGGTACAATAATATCATGTTGAGGCGAAGCATGAGAGGGGCCTGGAGTAACGGAGGGTAACTCAGCCAAGCGAGCACCACGGGAGTGGATACGTGAGTACAGCTCAGGTGGAGGGATATGAACTTCAGCGGTGGAACAGGAATGATAACGTCTGTTAAAGGTTTTTCTCCACTGTGTTACTGGCTTTATATATGCTCAGGGACCTCAAGATGCAGCAATAGTGAATGCAGTCAGCGACTCATAGCTTGACTGCCTGCGTCAGGACCAGCGAACCAGAGCTGGTCAAGACCGCGCTCCACCTCCACGTGGTGGTCCTGGAAAGTCTGCAGCAGTGCAGGCTGGCTGAGCGAGCACGGATCGAAATGGGAAGGCAAATCCGGTCCTTAAAAAATGCCGTGCAGAAGTCGGATGTGTCGACCGAAAGGTGCAGATATCACAGCTTAGGCGTAAACAGACACAACGCAACCACCGTCCTTTTCAGGACGAACGAGGAAGAAGAAGAAGAATATATGCTCTGAGTCCATTTTCTGTCGTTACCATACATCTTTGTTGGTCACTGGTAACATCATTTATTTCAAATATCTTTCCTTGTTTGATTACACTGATAACGTTTCTCACTGTAATACGACAGTGTCTTTTATTGAGACTGTTCCAGTGTGCCCTTCCAGCAGCTGTTTGTTGCTGTGACAATTGTTGTTGAAGCAGATGGTTTTTCTTTTGCAACAAAAATACTTGATGCTCTAGCTGTTGAATGGGTGAATCCATCATAAAAAACAGTTACGAGCTGGTCACGGGCACCAAATCAAGTTATGTAGCCGGGGGAGTGGACGGGAACTGCACCAAATCAAGTTAGATGTGACCGGGCTTGGTCACGGTGACAAATCAAGTCTAGTGTGACAGGGTGAGAATGGGGTGGAATCTTTTATCAATGTTCATCTGTTGTTTTACTGGCGACTGCCAGAGATGGTGATTACAGAATAGGAACATAACCCAGGTGGTTCTTTTGGAGACTCGTAACTGTGTTTATGTTTTAGGCTGCATGATCGTCGAAAATATGGTAATATTCTTTTCTCTATTACCTGATGTAAACAAACGACTTTTCCTACTGACGTTCAGGAAATAAGTTCAAGCTGGATTAAATATGAATGAACACCTTTATTAAGTGTCTGCACACTCTGACAACTTCATAATAGTTCATAAATACATGTGCTTCTGTGGTATACAAACCAGTCATCCCAAGAAATAACACACAGCCATCGAACTTACAAGATGGTCCAAAACCCCAAAATCACTGCCTCACTCGTCTCGTGCCTAAAAACAACTCAATTAACCCCCTTCTCTCAAACCATCACTTCCGTCCTAGCTACTGAGCAATTCTACCCCAAGTTCGATGACGTCATTCCTGAACACTTTAATTAAATCACTCATAGGATTTGTGACTAATGTTATTACACTAACTAGACACGCTCAAATACTTAGTGTTTAATCTTGCTAAGTATTCTTACCCTAACTATAATTAAGTGGCAGCACCTTAGTGTTAATCCGACGTAACAGTCCGTACTGTCACACCATATCAGTAAGGAATCAGCAACTGGTACAGACAGACACCTTCACATACCTAGGATGCATAGTAACACCAGACGGCGGGGCAGGCAAAGACATCAACATCAGAATGAATAAGGCAAGAACAGCCTTTTTTAGCCTAAACATCTGGAAGTCCTCTCAATACAGCACAAGCACAAAATTAGGATTATATCAGAGCTGTGTGCTTTCTGTGCTTCTCTATGGTGCAGAATGCTGGAGAGTTACAGAGAAGGAAATGTCGAAATTGTTCTCTTTTCACACAACATGCCTAAGAAAAATGTACCGAATCTTTTGGCCGAATACCATACCAACCAAGATCTGCTTACTCGGAGCAAGCAAGAGGACATGCACACCATCATAGCTGGCAGACGCTGGAGCTGGGTTGGCCATGTCCTCAGAAGAGACCCCGATGCCATCACAAGAACAGCTATGCTTTGGACCCCTGAAGGAAAACGAAAGAGAGGCAGACCAAAAACAACCTGGCGGAGGACTGTGGAGGCTGAGATGCAAAGAATGAACCAGAGTTGGGACACTGTACGAAGGATGGCCACCGACCGAGCAAAGTGGAATCAATTTGTTGTTGCCCTACAAGATGCCACTAGGCGTGATGGTCACTGACTGCTTTGACAGTCGGCGGCTAAGGATCAAAGAAAACAAACATGCAGTCTGCCAAAAGTTTGACTTTGCGAACGAATCCTAGAACTACGGCTTGGTCACGGAAGGCTGTAGGATATAGTAGGATTTATTTCCATTGTACGTCACAGACACTAATAAAATGACCGCTGAACATCTGCTGCAAAAGTGTCCAACATACGGTCGTCGCCAGTACCATCCCTGGACAAACTCTATGAAGATACCAACAAGTTCTGATTGGCCATTGCTTTCTTTACACATACTCAAGTTGACGTTTGAAATTGTACGAAGAAGAAGGATGGAGAAGGAAATGAAAGAAGGAAAGGATAGTAAGTAAAAGGAAGGGGAAGGAAATGGAAGGACAGGAAGGTAGGTAGGTAGGTAGGTAGATAGATAGGAAGGAAGGAAGGAACAGAAGAACCACCACTTTACAGCTAATTACAAGCATTCAGTATGAGAGCTTTGAAACAATTCATAAAACACAACAGGCAATACAAGAGAACAGTAGTGACGAGCGATAGCGAAGTTATGAATACATCTTTAAAATTAATGCAGCACTTTCAGAATACTGCTTCCATTTGTCATAGCTCGAGGGAATAAATTACAGTAAAGTGGAAAAACACACGTGTAGGTTTGCTAGATCAGGCTCTAGGTCAACATAAAAATGTGCTTCTTAGATTGGCGATTGAATTTCTGCTTTGCAGTCCCCCCGCATTTATTTATAATGTGTTTTGGTAATCTCCGCGTATTTGTTTCAATTAACACTTTTCAGATCCACGTGGCATGGGACAACGATGATGTGGAAAGACCTTGAGTAGATGGCACAGACCAGGAAGGCATAGTGTGGTTTAGTTTTTAAGGGACTATATTCATTACACGGACAACTCCATCAGTGCTCCGATCTCTTCCATTAGATGACACAAGGTGGATCTCAGCACAGTGCACGAACTCGGTAGCACCGGCGAGAATGTCAATGTGTGAATATAGGAAGTACACATTCTATAAATATTTTTGAGGTGGGTAGGTTTCTAATTTTTTAATTTTGCCAGGGCAGCGGCCTTATGGCCTAGTCTTTACGATTTCCAACTGCCGGGGGATATAATCATTATTTTTTTCGCCCTTATCCGAGAAGGCTAGGCATCTATCTCACTACCCAGGAGACCGGTGGGGGGAAGGGGGGGGGGGGGGGGGGGAAGACATCATTAGGAACCACTGGTTCTGAAAAAAATGTCCATAAATTATACTCCCTCTACTGGGAATCGAACGCACTACCTTTAGAATTCGGGGCGGACGCCATACCTCTTAACCACTCGGACCAGGCATAAGATAGTTGAAGGTCTGCTGCTTGTGGAACTGAAGGGGTTAATAAATGAACGTAAATAAATGCATAAATCATGGCATGCCATTCATGGAGGTTTTCTGATGACACAATGAAAGAAGAAAAGGACTCGCTGCCTTAGATATCGCATACTTCTTCTTCTTCCTCGGTCGTCCTAAAAAGGACGTTGGTTGCGTTGTGTCTGTTTACAGCGAAGCTGCGATATCTGCGCCTTTCGGCCGATACATCCGACTTCAGCACAGCATTTTTTGGGACCGGGTTTGCCTTCCCTCTTCGATCCCTACTCTCTCAGCCAGACTGCAGTGATGCAGCCTGTTTCCAGGACCACCACTTGGAGGTGGAGTAGGGTCTTGGTCAGCTCTGGTTCGCTGACCCTGACGCAAGCAGTCAAGCTATGGGTCGCTGGTTGCATTCTCTGTTGCTACGTCTTTGGGTCCCATATCGCATACAAGGCAACTAATATGAGGTTGTATAGGAGCTGGCAACCTCAACACGTAAAACATATTGCTACAGAAACCACTATGGCAAGAGTACATGGTGCCAACTTCCTGTGAGGAGACCGGCTATCAGGGATGGCCCCCGTGCTCCATAAGGAGCAAATGAGAGATGATTGTGGAGCTGGCACATCCGGCTGTGTTGGAAGTTGATTGGGCAATTTATTATTAGCACATTAGTTATGTGTCAATCAGGGACCATCACGCCTGATGGTGTCATGTGGGGGCAGCAACAAACTCTCCACTTTTCTCGGTCGACAGCCATACTTCTCGTGTGGTGTCCCCCGAACTAGTTCCTCCACTACGAACCATGGGATGGTGAAATACTGTTATGTATACAAAGATCACGTGGTGAAATCTACCACCGCTGGGGGTGTTATAAAAGGTAGTCCCATATCAAATACTGCTGTAGGGAAGTAAAGTGTTATAGACTTTACTAGATCCAGCTTGAAGAGGTCGGGATGACCAGTTTCTTTCCTCCTGGCCTTTGCCTTTCCTAACTCAAGATCTGAGTTAGGTACCGTTTACAGTTGGGTAGACAGTGACGCCACTGTGTTTCAAACCTGGCTTATCTGCCGTGAGAGGCCAGCACTCTAACCACTCTGCCAATCCGAGGCTCTACCTACAATAAATTATTACTTCACTAATGCTTCAGTCTGGAATAGGGGGCAAAATAAGATTTAAGACTCCAACCAGTAATGAGGTTTGATTTGGTTATGAGGACCATTTTCATTGCACATGGACAGCTCCATCCGTGCTCTGATCTCCTCCCTTAGATCACACAAGGAGGATCTCAGCACAGTGTACTAACGCCGTAAACCTGGCGAAGATCCCATTATGTATATACAGGAGTCATACATTCTACAAATATTTTTATGGTGGGTAGGTTTTCCTCATTTTGCCAGGGCAACTGCCTTTTTCAATCAATCAATACCCTTTAGCTCCCCAAGGAGCATAGGCCTTCAACAAACACATGTGAAGGCCTCCTGTCACACGTCAACAGCTCAAGTTCTTTCCATGTTTTTCTCATCATTTTTACCTCTGTATCTATCACGAGAGGGTAGATGGTTATTGAATTTGATGAGATATCCTGGACATAAAGGTGTATCAAATGATACCAGGATAGTGCCAGATAAGAGTCTGGTCTTATCAGTAATACCCCTTCTCTGAAAAGAGTAAAAGTGTATAGACAACAAAGGTAGGGTCAAGCTGTATAAGTTCCCAGAGTGAATGGTAATGTAGTACTTACTTACTTAGTCGTTCCCCTTCTACCGTGAGGTGTAGAGGTTTGGAAGAGAGAGCGCCAGACTATCCTATCGGCTGTCTTCCTCCTGGCCTGGTTCCATTCTAGTCCTCGATCCTTCAAAGATTGTCTAATGTTGTCCTCCCAGCGGACTCTGGGTCGTCCTCGGGGTCTGGATCCTTGGCTCTTTGTTTCCCATGCTTGTCGTGGTATCCGATCTTCTCCCATTCTGCAGACATGGCCAAACCATCTTAATTGGGACTGTTCTACTTGGGTCTGCAGGGGGTAGGATTTAAGGCCTTGACGTATCGTCTGGTTGCGTACCATGTCTCTTCTTGTTACTTCAACCACCTTCCTCAGATATCTCATTTCTGAGGTTTGGATCTGGCTTTTATGGGTTGTAGTCATTGCCCATGACTCGCATCCATATGTTAAGACTGGGACATAGGTGGAGCGGTATACAGCCATCTTTGTTTTCTTACCAACCTCTCTCTTGCTGAGGAATCCTCGATTTATGGCCTGAAAAAGTCTCCCAGCTGCTGCTTTTCAAGTGGCCAACTCTTCTTTGATGCCTCCCTTTCGGTCTATAATAGCTCCGAGGTATTTAAAGTGGTCGACCTGCTCCAGGACCTGTTCTCCCAGCTTAATCTGATGTTTTCTTTCTTCTCGTGATATCACCATGGATTTTGTTTTAGAGCTGCTTATGACCATCCCTCTCTTCTCCAGCTCTTCCTTCCAGACTTGCAGGTTGGATTGGAGATGTGCCTCTGATTTAGCAATCAGGGCAACATCATCAGCAAATGCCAGCTCTGAAATATAGACCTGTCTCATCTTCCAGTACCCCACTGAATACTTTCTTGTTCTCTCCTTACATGCCTTGATGACATCGTCCATAAGGAGTATGAAGAGGTAAGGTGATAGGATATCACCTTGTCTTACACCAGTGGTGGTCCTGAACTCTTCTGACTTATGGTTTGCTGTCCTCACATAATTTCTGCAAGACTTGTAGAAGCTCTGTATAGCATGAATCAGAGGTGCTGGAATATTCTTCCTTGCCAAACAGTCCCAAAGTTTGCTCCAAGGGACCCTGTCAAACGCCTTTTCCAGATCTATGAAACAAGTAATGTAGTACTCTGAGTCCTTATTTGCTACCTCTCCAGATCCTCCTCTGTTAATATGGCAATTATTATTGTTATTAACTCTGCTAGGGGTAATTATTTAATTAAATTCACCAACAAGGACTGTAACTTAACTTAAAGAATTTAAGCATGTCTGCTGGTAAATATTTACAATTTATTTGTACATTTACTCTTTTCTGTTTGAAAAGTTTTAAAAGAAATCATATTACAACATTAAATAAATAATAAAATGTTGAACAAAGTCTTTCACTGAATTAAAATGTCTATCACTATGGAGAAAGTCTTGCTTGGTTGGTCTCTCTCTGATTAAGTAATATTTGTTAATTTCACAGTTCTGATTGAAGATCTACACTGCTATAGTCATCACAAAATGTTTTATTTTATGTTTGGTGAACTGGGACATGCTGTACAGTTGCCTTTGTGGGCAACTTATCCGAGTCACTGAAGATGGCTTCCTCTGATACTGGATAGGATTAACTGCTGAAATTCTTCCAGGTGGTATACACGAGATGGCTGGCCCTCTGACATAGACCGGCACTGCATCCGTCGTAACCTCAGTAAGAGATGCCTCTTGTATATTTGTTAGATTTAGTGGATAAAACCTGAAACGAAGTTAAACGCAATCCCTGTATTTTTCTATCAATATCCCTCTATGACACAGATGGGGATGATAGATAGTTTCAGACAGAGTGCTAGCAGATGCACAAGATATAATATAGTAGCAACAGTCAACTCAGTTCACTGTGATCATAAATTTCCTCTACATTCTTATTTATAATCCTTTTCCCATGATCCGCCTGTAGTGAAGTGAATCCGTATGACAACACGCTCAAATTCCCCGCTTAAAATGTACGAGCTAACTTATTTAAAATCTATAAATAACTACAGTATTTGAAATTTGTCTGTGGGTCTAGTCAAATTTACCGCCAACATTTAACTGAGTATTTGAATTTTTCTAAGAAAACAAGTAAAAAGTTACCACCCCCCTCTCTCTGAAACCCATCCGAATATTTATCGAAGGACGTAGTAAAATTTAACAACCAATCAAATCGTTACCTCCTTTTTGCAAGGACATGAAAATTTTTGGTTGAAGTGGAAATAATGCCTATTTTGGGTTTTTGACCGAACTTAAATAATTTATTTCTCGATAACTAAAGATAATTAAAATAAAAGGGATATCTCAAATTATAGCGCTGATATTGCCTCATAGAAAAATTATCTTAACTTAGAAAAATTTAATTTAGTAATATTTTCACATCAGGTTAGGGAGCCGCGCTAGCGTAGTGGTTACAACACCGCTCTGGCGACCGGGTGATACAGGATCAAACCCGGGCGACGGCATTTGAGGATTTTTCGTCGACCGGGATTTGGACTGGATTAACTCGAGACCTGGCGAGGACATTTGAAGGAGTGTCGTCGACCAGGGACTGGCGGCTCCTGAGCCGACCCAGCTGCAATGGGTACCTCCGAAATCGGAGAGTATTTGCCTGAATGGCGAGGGACACTTGTCTCTGTACAAGAAATAAAGGGATACTCACGTAAAATCAATGTCAGGTTAGACATAAATAATAACCTGAGATTTCGCCTCGAGTATTAGCGGGCGTACGAAAAAAAAAAAAAAATCAGGTTAAGATAAAATTTAATTACAAAAAAATTAACCCCATTTGAATGCAAAGGAATAACAAAAGGAAAGCTATATAGAACGATAGAGAATAATTGGCCGTTTAATTATCACTTTTGATAATTAAAAACGGTTCACAAATAACTATGATATAAAATAAACAAATTCGGTCAGATTAGACAAACACGCTTAAAACTGCTCAAATCTGTAGCCTAGGAAATAGTTAACTTTTTTGACTCGTCATCTGATTGGTTGGGTGTAGTGGGATAAAAATTAACAACTGCTTGTAAAGTCCGCCATTGACGACAAAGCTTCCATACCAAGCTGACATTATTGAAAGAGGCAGAAGGACAAGCCTTTGCCGTCTGTACTGAAAAGCTTAGTGCTATAGCACTTTACTGTCGGGCAGCTTGTGTGTGTGAAGATTCTTTACTTGAGGGTAAGACAGATAATTTTATTTGCATATTTATTAGTCCTGTAAGTAACAGGCTATTGTGTGCCATATTCGTTTTCGATACTGCCGCTGGGAAATGTGATGTCACGACGACCTAAGTAGGAATGTGCCTATAGCAGGCTTATTCGGAGTGATATTGTGTAAAATGTTTGCCAATTGGCTTTACAAATTTGCGACTGTAAGTGCTGTATCAATAAATTGATATTGTCTTTTGGAATGACACACTGTTCATATAACATGTGAAAACACATAGGGAATGTTCGAATGAAGTAATCAACAGGTCACAAAGCAATATTGTATCCACCATGACTATTGTATGGAAGACAAACAGGAAGGAGGGACATTAACATAGAATAAATACTGAAGAAGACTGATTACACGAAACTGATTGTAGACAACGGAATTTAAGTTCTGGTGCGACTTGTTAGCCCAAGTGGCTGACCTAGGTGGGTATTAATACGGAGAAGAGGTGAAATTGATAGAAGCAGATGTTACATAGAAGGGATTGTTCCTTCTTATTTCAGGTTGTATTACGAAGTACCTCGTTGCTGCAGTAGCCTGAAAAGAAGAATGTGTGGGAGTGAATGCTCATGCTACAACTTGAAGCTAGCTCCCTTTCTTCAGTTAGGAGTCACAACGTTGGTGTTCAGGTCTATGATCGAGAAAACAGCTGCAATAATCCTTTCATAGCTAAGTCCTTTATAACGGCACTGACACTTCATCCTAAAACCTAATTTCACCAATAAAAGTATGCCACCTGGGAGTGATGACAATAACAGACCTCACAGTTTAGGATTAGTGATAATATCAAGAACTGTGGATATATTCATTCCAGTGACTTTTTGTTGTACACAAATGGACAGAGTTTCCAAAATTATTTATTTTTGCATGTAAATACCCTTTTCTTGAGTTTGAGAATTCCTGTGCCAACAAGATTGAGGTACAGGAATATTAAATTATACATATATCTATATATTCAGACAGTCTTGCTTAATTTTCATTAAAGTTAAAGTTCTGTTTTGAAATTCATAATTGTCAAAATACCTTACCCTAGACACTTTGCCAAAATACAACACACAGTTAACATACTCTTGGTGAGATCTCAAGAAGTAGCAGATAGGTACCCAGAGAACTTCATCATCATCATTCCTTACTCTGGGAACTTACATAGCTGGACCTCACCTTGATTGTCTATACACCCTTACTCTTTTCAGAGAAGGGGGTATTTCTTATAAGACCAGTCTCTTATCTGGCACTATCCTGGTATCTTCTTATACATCTATTTGTCCAGGATATCCTATAATTAATGACATCAAAACCTCTTATCACATATTGGGGTCCTGTCCGGGATTATTTTTTCACCATACCCTGGGGCTTTTACTGGAGGGAATAATAGATAAATAAATATAAAATACAATTAAACTACTTGTGGTGAAATTGGATGAGCTGTCAGTGCTTATAGTTAATTAAGTTAGTAATATTTGTTAATTTATGACATAAGTTGTTAATAATTTGTGTACAAGTGAGAGAATGGCAGACTTGGCCAAATTTAGATCTGCTGCAGTGCAGGCGGCAAAAGACTTTGGCATGAGTGGGGACGCTCTGATTCAGTACGTTACTCTTAAATGTGACAAATTTATAGATAAGGAAGATAGGAGGCTAGCTGAAGAGAAAAGATTACAATTAGAGGCTGACAAGGAAGTTAAGAGATTACAATTGGAAGCTGATAGGGAGGCTAGGAAATTGGAGGCTGATAAGGAGACTGAAGTTAAAAGGTTACAGTTGGAGGTTGAAAGAGACGTTAGGCAGATGGAGGCTGAAAAGGAGGAAAAGAAATTGCAGAGGGAACATGAGTTAAGACTAAAAGAAATGGAACTGCAAGGACATATTACAGAAAATGGAAGCAGCCCATCTACCTCTGACACTAGTTTAAGTCAGGGTGCCTCTAATTCAGCCATGAATTTCCATTTAGATCCATTTGTAGAGAAAGACGATGACATTGAGTCATACCTAAATAGATATGAGAGACTAGCTACTAACTATGGGCTAGAGAAAGAAAAGTGGAGCCTAAAACTATCACAAGGGTTGAGGGGAACTTCGTATGAAGATTTCTCCAAATTAAGTAGAGAAGAACAAGAAAACTATGACCTCCTAAAACAAGCATTATTAGTTAGAACAAGGTGCAGAGAGGCTGGGGGAGATTCTCAATGTTGCTGAGAGATATCAGGCAGCCCAGTCAGAAGTGGCTGTGATAGGCCTAGATTTGATCTTTGAGACAGAAACCCTCAAGTAAATTAAAAGAAACCCTACAGACCAGAAGGAAAATGGTGTAAAATATGTAGGATGCACAATCATAATACAATTGAATGTGGTAGGAAAGTTCCTCCATATCACGCTGCATGCATGATAACAGTGGACAAGGGAAGGAAGAAATTGACAGACAGTCAGATAGATCTCCATCATCCCCCCATCTGTGAAGAAGTAGTTTGTAATGGTGCGAAAGTCAAGTGCCTTTACGATTCAGGATTGGAATATGACTCAGTTGTGAGTGCAACCCTGGTGCACCCTGACCAGTATACCACAGACAAAGTGGAGATACAAGGGGCATTAAAGGATACAGCCACCATGACGCTTCCCGTAGCCAAAATCAATGTCAAGACTAGGTACATGGAAGGAGTGATTAGAGCAGCAGTGTGTGACGAACCTAATTACCCACTGGTGTTAGGAAAGAGATATGTGTTTCTAGGGAGCCCTATAAAACCTGTGATCATGGCAACGCTTCAGGTCAGGTCGACCCCTAGTAAGGAGGAGGAACCACCACTTAATATTCATCCTAAACAGATGAGAAAGGCCCAGGCAAAAGACAAATCATTGAAACCTTGCTTTGGCAAATTGCCAAACAGCCATAACATCCCTAAGAAAGGACAATTTTATTTGAAGGAGGTACTGCTCTACAGGAAAGCTGGAGCAGGACCCAAAGGATATGGACAGCTAGTACTGCCATGGAGTTATAGGGAACAAGTTATGAAACAAGCACATGTTGTACCAGACGGTGGACATCAGAAGATGGGTACCACCTGTCAAAGGACATCTGTGAAATTCTTCTGGCCAGGCGTAGCTGCAGACATTGCAAAATTTGTGGAGGCCTGTGACCAGTGTAGCAAGGTACATTCCACACGTTGGAAAGAAAATAATAATCAGATGCTAGAAAAGCATTGTGGAGAACATGGGCCTAAAAATAAAAGGAGAAATAAAAAGGATAAGGTAGATATAGTGGATAGGGAAACCACTTTTCACACACAGTCTTCCACTAAAACATTTTAAATGGCAACTCTGCGTATGGCACAAGGAGTAAAATTAAACACAGATCAGTTTCACCCGACACACAGTAGATCGGAATTCTTGGAACTGTCTAAAAATAGAAATGAGGTTAATCGGCCAACATTGAAACCGAAACTAAATGTTAACCTTAGAAAAGTTGGGAGCGGGCGTTTGGCCAGGTTGCCTAATGTCAAGCTCACTTCAACATATGGCTATTAAGTAGCCTTATGAAGGGCACCGGTGACAGTGGTAGTGACCGACCCTATATAGTCCATTGGAAGTATTGTACGGACATTGGATTGTGATCACACATATTATAGCAAATGCAAAAGAGGAATTGATTCTTGATGCAGGAACTCATTTCCCCATATTATATATTATATCACCAATTGCCGTTGATCGGAGAAAACAGCTGGTGAATATGGCCTTTATCTGAATGGCAGATTAAAGTCATATATGAATATTAGTACAGGGTTCTTCCAGATTCCAATCAAGCCTGAGCTCAGACCAATTGTTTGGCAATATTTATCGAAGGACGTAGTAAAATTTAACAACCAATCAAATCGTTACCTCCTTTTTGCAAGGACAAGAAAATTTTTGGTTGAAGTGGAAATAATGCCTATTTTGGGTTTTTGACTGAACTTAAATAATTTATTTCTCGATAACTAAAGATAATTAAAATAAAAGGAATATCTCAAATTATAGCGCTGATATTGCCTAACATATACACATAGAGATTCACTCATAGAAAAATTATCTTAACTTAGAAAAATTTAATTTAGTAATATTTTCACATCAGGTTAAGATAAAATTTAATTACAAAAAAATTAACCCCATTTGAATGCAAAGGAATAGGGACCAGAAGATGCAGCAATAGAGACCGCAGTCAGCGACTCATAGCTTGACTGCCTGCGTAAGGACCAGCAAACCAGAGCTGGTCAAGACCGTGCTCCATGTGGTGGTCCTGGAAACAGTCTGCAGCAGTGCAGGCTGGCTGAGCGAGCACAGATCGAAGAGGGAAGGCAAACCCGGTCCTAAAAAATGCCATGCTGAAGTCGGATGTATCGGCCGAAAGGCGCAGATATCGCAGCTTCGCTGGAAACAGACACAATGCAACCAACGTCCTTTTCAGGATGAACGAGGAAGAAGGAAGAAGAAGAAGAATGCAAAGGAATAACAAAAGGAAAGCTATATAGAACGATAGAGAATAATTGGCCGTATAATTATCACTTTTGATAACTAAAATCGGTTCACAAATAACTATGATATAAAATAAACAAATTCGGTCAGATTAGACAAACACGCTTTAAACTGCTCAAATCTGTAGCCTAGGAAATAGTTAACTTTTTTGACTTGTCATCTGATTGGTTGGGTGTAGTGGGATAAAAATTAACAACTGCTTGTAAAGTCCGCCATTGATGACAAAGCTTCCATACCAAGCTGACATTATTGAAAGAGGCAGAAGGACAAGCCTTTGCCATCTGTACTGAAAAGCTTAGTGCTATATCCCTTTACTGTCGGGCAGCTTGTGTGTGTGAAGATTCTTTACTTGAGGGTAAGACAGATAATTTTATTTGCATATTTATTAGTCCTGTAAGTAACAGGCTATTGTGTGCCATATTCGTTTTCGATACTGCCGCTGGGAAATGTGATGTCACGATGACCTAAGTAGGAATGTGCCTATAGCAGGCTTATTCGGAGTGATATTGTGTAAAATGTTTGCCAATTGGCTTTACAAATTTGCGACTGTAAGTGCTGTATTAAAAAATTGATATTGTCTTTTGGAATGACGCACTGTTCAAATAACATGTGAAAACACATAGGGAATGTTCGAATGAAGTAATCAACAGGTCACAAAGCAATATTGTATCCACCATGACTATTGTATGGAAGACAAACAGGAAGGAGGGACATTGGCTTTGAATAAACACTGAAGAAGAGTGATTACACCAAACTGATTGTAGACAACAGAATTTAAGGTCGGGTGCGACTTGTTAGCACAAGTGGCTGACCTAGGTAGGTATTAATACGGAGTTTAGAGATGAAATTGATAGAGGCAGATGTTACATGGAAGGGATTGTCCTTCTTATTTCAGGTTGTATTACGAAGTACCTCGTTGCTGCAGTAGCCTGAAAGAAGAAAGTGTGGGAGTGAGTGCTCATGCTACAACTTGAAGCTAGTTCCTTGTCTTCAGTCAGGAGTCACAACGTTGGTGTTCAGGTCTAGATCAACAAAAACAGCTGCAATAATCCTTTTAAAGCTAAGTCCTTTATAACGGCACTGACACTTCATCCTAAAACCTAATTTCACCAATAAAAGTATACCACCTGGGAGTGATGAAGATAACAGACCTTACAGTATTGAATTAGTGATAATATCAAGAACTGTGGGTAGATTCATTCAAGTTACTTTTTGTTGTACACAAATGGACAGAGTTTCCAAAAATATTTATTTTTGCATGTAAATAACCTTTTCTTAAGTTTGAGAATTCCTGTCCCAACAAGATTGAGGTACAGGAATAATAAATTGTAAATATATCTATTTTCAAACAGTCTTGCTTAAATTCCATTAAAGTTAAAGTTTTGTTTTGAAATTCATAACTGTGATAATATATTACCCTAGACACTTTGCCAAATAACAACACACAGTTAACTTACTCTTGGTGAGATCTCAAGAGGTAGCAGATAGGGACCCAGAGAACTTCATCATCATCATTCCTTACTCTGGGAACTTACATAGCTGGACCTCACCTTGATTGTCTATACACCCTTGCTCTTTTCAGAGAAGGGGGTATTTCTTATAAGACCAGTCTCTTATCTGGCACTATCCTGGTATCTTCTGATACATCTATTTGTCCAGGATATCCTCTAATTAATAACATCAAAACCTCTTATCACACCGCCTCCCTACAATAATTTCGTCGTGAATAAAACTACTAAGTAATATATCAAACTATACAGTAATCCAATTACTTTCATCCTTCCTTATGTTCCTGGTATGTGTGTCATTCCATTAAGAAATACTTCTTTAAATACATTTCCAAACTTACAGACACACTTGGGCCATCATTCTCAAATATTTTGAATATTTCCCAAGGCTGGCTTTGCCTCCAGAATTACACACAAGCCTGTAAGTTCACCAGCAACACACTGTAATTTTCTAACACATCTACACACTTCCTATCGTACAGGTGGATTAATCACTAGAAATATACATAATTATATATATACATATATATATATATATATATATATATATATATATATATATATATATATATATATATATATAAATATATATATATATATATATATATATATATATATATATATATATATTCGTTCTTACCCTCAGGTCGTTTAAGGTCTGCTTTCCAGTACAGAAGGCAAATCTCTTCCACTAACACTTGCTTTCTTTTGCCGCTCGTTGTCGCTTTCAAATATTGTGACTGACCTGATTCTGTTAGACATGCACTATATATAGGGTGACCTCGACTGTCCGAGGTGGTTCCCCAAAGAATGTGTTTTGTGTTCAGAAAATATTGGTAAATTTTGCCTATTGTGCAAATCAGGAAAACTAAGATTTTATTTATCCAAGTTATTCCTGGAGCGATTTTATTCATCTAAAGTTTAAAATACGCCCTATATTATTCTACATATTTCTAGTAAACAACCTTTTTCATTCCTAAATGCATTTTATTCTATGCGTACGTTACACAGCTAAATAATGGACTAACCTGAGGCTTTGATGCATTCAACTAGAGATCTCTCCCGTCCTATATCAGTATTTGTAAAAGTATTAGTACTTACGGGTAGAGCAACATCCCTAATATCGTTTTGGTAGCCTCTTCCAGGTGGTACTTCTTTCATAATGATGTAGTTAATTGTCCTTCGATATTTGTTTGCACATATTTGGACTTCCATTTTTTTTATCCAAGGCTGTAGTAAACACGGCATAACGGAGCGTTCTGATTGGTCTGTGTATCTTACAGTTCTTACAACGTATGGCGTGCGGTGTGGTCAGAGTTATGCAGAATTCGTGTTGTGATACACTTCAGGACAGTATCCAGTTCTCTTCTCCATGTGTTTTTTGGTCTACCTCTGCCTCTCTTTCCCTGTGGATTCCAGAACAAGGACTGCCTTGTAATCCTATCAACAGGTTTCCTCAATGTGTGTTCTATCCATCACCAGCGACTTCTTCTCAACTCTTGTTCCACTGGCCCTTGTCTGGTTCTTGTCATCAATTCCACATTTGTGACTTTGTCATACCATTTTAGTCCTTCTATTCTACACAAGCACCCATTTATAAATTTAGGCCTTTTTGGTCTACTCATTATGATTTCTAACAAGATTTTTCCCTATTTCTTGTGCCCTTATCTGAGAAGGCTAGATATCCAATTTCACTACCCATGAGATCAGGGTGGAGTATGACATCATTAGGACCCACTGGTTCTGAAAAAAAATGTCCACCAAATATTTTCCCTGAGCTGGGAAACAAACCCAGTACCTTTAGAATTAGAGGCGGATGCCATACCTCTTAGCAATTCCGACTCCCTCAGTAATGGGGAAAGCCTATCACTTCACGGGGAAGGGGGGGAGAAGATCCAGGTGAATTCCTGCCACTCCCTTAGTAGAGTGTCAAAAGACTAATAGCAACATTACATAACTACAGACACAGAGATAGGATACATAGAAAACAAACTGACAGCATTACCAGGAAGTTCCTTGTTATGACCCATTTTACACACCACATAGGGTCTTGTATATGAAAACTATGTGATGCACACAAATGCGCTGACGTGAATGTGTCTCTGCGTGATTGCGAGTATGGCGTGGAATTGTTTGGAGTAGCAACGAGAGGATTCTATGGAATTTGTTCGTCAGGACTGGATGTGCTTTAAAAGATGTGTCTGGTCTTATGAATGAGGGATTTCAAGTGTTATAATTTTATAAGAACGTGAATGAGAAATGTTCGTGGATACAAAGGAATATAAATAATAATTGACTGGGTCGGAATTATTATAGTTCAATGATATGCATTAATGCCCGCGAGTGGAATTGTAGCGAAGACGTACATAAAATATAATTATGTGCATAGAAGCATTGGAATGCTCAAGTTTGTGGATGGATCGCAAATATTTTGATTCAATAGCAACTGATTACTTCACAATTGTGAAAAGGAGCTACAGGAAATGGTTGATACAATAGTGACAAAAAGTGAAAATAAAGGCCTCCGCCTTAATAGCAAAAAGACAGATGTAATGGTCGTCTCAACGGAATGCACTATCAAAGTAAATGGAACGGTTTTAAAACAGGTCAATAGATTAAGATACCTGGGCACATTAATAACATCGGACGGAAGATGCATCTCAGAATTGAAGAGCAGAATAGCTCTGGTAAAAGCAGCATTCTATAAAATGAAGAGTATTTTATGCAACAATTCTTTGTCAATCGAAGTAAGAAAGAGAGTTCTTCGGTGTTATATAGAACCAACCCTGACATATGGGAATGTGTCATGGACAATTAGGAAACAAGTTGGGAAAGCACTAAATGGCACAGAGATGTGGTTTTAAAGAAGAATGTTAAAGATACCATGGACAGCCAAAAAGAGTAATGAGGATGTCCTGAAAGAGGCCAATGTGCAAAGGAAACTTCTTTCACGTTAGAAAGAAGCAATCCACTTTTTTTGCTGGGCGTGTTATCTAAAGAGGAAAGCTGGAATATATCGTAACAACAGGTAAGATTGAAGGAAAAAGAGATAGGGGAAGACAAAGCGAGCAAATACTGGACAGTTTGACATCGTGGCATGGAAAGAAGTCAACAACAGAAATGATAAATTGTACTGGAGAGGAAGTTGTGGAGAGACATGATCACCTATGCAACTAGGCATGGTACTTGAAGAAGAAGAATGGCAATTATGAGTATGGAAATTATAGGTAGAGAATTCAAAGTGAATGTCAATAAATATGTTATGTGTGATCTCAGAGTGGAGTTGGATTATTGATCAAATTGTACTTGGCCGTATTTTTGTAACAATGTTGATCGACTCCCCATTATCACCGTAACGTCCCTGTTCAGGAATCCCCTGGGTAAGAGTCATACAGGGGAGACCAAAAAACACATGGAGAAGAGAACTGGAGGCAGACGTAAAAGGGATAAAGAGGACATGGAAAAATCTAGAACTGATGGCACAGGAAAGATACGAGCTCGTAGTTTTGACAAGTTGTTGAGGACAAGTGATCTACTGAAATGTATTGAAGATGACATAACTAGGTGGACATGTAAAAAAAATTAATTAATTCTAATTTATTGAAATAATATATTATAATAATATTATACTGAAATAATAATTATAATAACTGAATAGTTAATCATGAATAAGCACCATCATAAAGACATCACATGTAGGTACTGCACTTCCATCAAACACATTACCCACATGCTAAAGCTGAAGATCACCATTATTTCCACGTCACTTTAATATAATATGACACATTACACAAGGTTAGACAAACACTTGCGATGGATTAAAAAATTTCATAAAATATTTAAACATCAAACATTTGTGAAACAAAATCCAGGTCAATGTATTTGTCGATTTCAGATCTCTTTCCCTTGGAGCTGACTTAAATGGAATAAAATGGTATTTGTGGTAAAACCAAAAACAAGTGATCTAAAGAGTAAATAAATATTAGACAAACATAAAGGTATGTTTTCAGGCACTCGTGAGAAATAAAGAAGTAGAAAACTAGACAACAGAAAAACAACAGACGTGAGTGGCTTACCCAGGACTCGAACCCAGGACCTTCCGTGCGACACCCCCGCCTAGCTATGCAAGTGAATCACACTATTTTCCCTGCCATCTAGGCATCACCAAAAAATGATGCTTCGATGACGGGTCATTAGTGCGACCCGCAACACATAACACCGGAAATTTACCTAGGGCAGTCCAGCCTATTAATGACGAAATCACTTCTGTTGTTCCCCTATTATACAGTATAGGTCAGATTACACAAGACAAAGACCTTAATACTGTGTCTAGTAAATGATAGAAGACTAAGAACAGTAAGTACAGGACAGAGGGTAAGTTTTGGTATTGTATAAACATTTATAACACATAAGGAAGGGAAACCCGAGGCCTGTAAACAGTAAATAAATATTAGACAAACATAAAGGTATGTTTTCAGGCACTCGTAAGAAATAAAGAATGTGTTTAAAATGATCTAAAGAGTCTGTGATTACAATTCTCTATGCCACAAATTCCCAAGATTGATATCAGCAACAGTGCCGTACTAATCTGTATATCTTCAAAATGTTGGATGATTAACTTTTAAGATTTATATCCATGGAAATACTCTTAAATATTCCTTCTGTTTATTAGTGTTTTATATTTTATTTTCACATATGACATTACACAATGGAATCTCATTTTTAGGTATTTCAGGGGACCAAGAAAAACATTCGTCCTCAGTGTAAAAACGAACACCTCATGGTAGAAGAGGAACGACTAAGTAAGTATGTAAGTAAGTAAAAATGAACAATGTAAACTCACTTGCACGTTCAACAAGTACAGTGCTTGTATTTATTTAACTAACATTTTTTTTTTAAAGACATATACTTTGTTTCTTACTCATCTGGTCTAAATTGCACAGGGTCCACAGCTTCTATGGCATTCAACAATGCCAGTACTGGTAAGCTCTTGTGTATTTACTGTCTTGAATGCAAGTTAAATAAATCTACATACCAAAACGTTCATGTACAATTTAACTGAATATCTTCATTTTATCAAGGTCACTGTAGCAATGCTCTAGTAGCCAATACCAAGATGAAGACTCCGTGGTATTATCTACACTGCAGATCTTTGCTTTTCCTGTGGCTTTTCTGCCATTCTGAAACGTGTTGAGTTGAAGTCATGAGCTCCAGTTTCTCCAGCTTGGCTTGCATTTAAAGGATCATCACATCTGGTCCCAAGCGAGCAGTAAGAAGTGTGTGGCATACTGTGCATTCCCCACCATCCAAGGGGGCTCTCCAACTATGCAGAGCTAAAGTACTGTGCTCTCCTAAGGAATTGTCATGTCCTGCACAGAGCCACTTCTCAGCTCCCCCTGCCTATCACTGGGTCCATAGTGAGATCCTCCTGCAATGCAGTCAACCAGGTCAAAGCCAAAGAGTTACATCTGGGGTTCAAGTGACTTCTCCAAGCTTAGTGTGCAATGCTGGGTTCACAACAAGTTTCACCACAGGGGGAATCCTTGGAAGTGTGTGGATGATTTCAAGAGTCAATGAGGATTGTAATTAGCCTCACAGACAGAGGTTCACATCCACATCTATATATTACAGCATTGTGCATAGCTGGTGCTCATATAAGGATGACTCTAGATATGCCTCCAAGAATATAGTAGTGGTGTAAATATTCCAGATCACACTTTGAAATCGTAATCACAACAAGCCTTGAAGAATATTCACTACTGCATCTTCTGTGGTCCTCCGAAAAACACTAATGGCAATAAAGAAAATGATATCTTATCCTGGCAAACTATGATCATCACCACAGATTAGAGACACAGCTTTCGGCCGATGGTTGATATCGGAGTCTCCTGAAGACATAAAATATACAAATTGTAAAAGCTAGGAAGCCATCTTCCAAAAAGCACTCTTTCTCTATAAAAAGAAATACATTTGAGAATTATTAAGTTCTATGTACATTCTTCATTATTGTATGGTATAGAAACATGGACAATGAACAAGGAAATAGAAGAAAGAATTGAGGCCTTTGAGATGTGGATATATAGAAGAATGGGGCGCATTTCATGGAAAGAGAGGAAAACAAATAGAGGTCTTAGAAAACCTAGGAATAAAAAGAGAATGAAAGAGATCAAAATTAGATATAAAACATTTTGGCCATGTAAAAAGACGTAACACTTTACTGAAGACCATAATAAAAGGCAGAGTTGAAGGCAAACGTGCAAGAGGAAGACAGTGCTATAAGTGGGAAGATAACATCGAGAGATGGACAGGAAAGAGTCTATCAAAGCGCATAATCAAGACAAGAGGCAGAAATGGCAGCTGATGATGATGATTTTTCTCATTACTGTATAGCAATGTTCCCAAAGTGTGGTACTCGTACTCTCGAGGATATGCGAAAGGGAATCAGGGAGCACACGGCAGAATTTTTTATTTTAGTTAATCGTACTTACTTTTTTTGTTGTTGTTTAGCTGCACATAACAATTAATTAAAATTTAAAATACAAGAATGCTGCTGCTGCTACTACTAGTTCTGCTGCTAGTTCAAGACTGCTTTGACAGATGGTGGCTAAGGATCAAAGAAGAAGATACAAGAATGGTGTACTGTAGAAACACACACGTTTATTTACAAGTGTAAATTATATAACTATATACTGTAGGGTATGACGATTCCTTGGGAGAGCCCAGAACCAGAGCACAGTATTTTAGCTCTGTATATTAGGAGAGCCACCTTGGATGGTTGGGAATGCACATTATGCCATGCACTTCTTCCTTCTAGCTTAGGACTTGATGTGGTGATCCTTTAAATGCAAACCAAGCTGGAGAAACTGGAGCTCATGACTTCAACTCAACACGTTTCAGAATGGCAGAACAGCCACAGGAACAGCCTAGATCTACAGTATAGATAATACCAAGGAGTCTTCAACTTGGTATTGGTTGCAAAAGAGTGAGTAGCTCGGCCGCCCTAGTTAAACGATAACAACAACAAATACACTGCATTTATTGATAAACTGATGGGTTTCAGTTGAATGATGTTTTCCAGCAGTTTCTAACTAATCAGCTGATTTCAAACATTCCAGCAGAAATTAAGAGGTATGTATAAACACTTTTGCAGTGGACTAATTTGAAGCCCCAATATTGCCTTTATAAACTGAATCTCACAACGGATGATAAAATTAGAAAATTTACAGGATTGCTTCTACTTTTGGCTTTGAGTTAAAAAAAACAAAAAACCCTGAAATTCTGGTGTACGAGGGGCGTTCAGAAAGTACTGCACCACATCATTTTTCTCAGGAGCTGTTTATTCAAAAAGCATGAAATTTATACACAATATACATGGATATGTCATGTAAACATCGGTATTATTCAACATAATCCCCATCAACTTGTACGGCTTTATGCCAGCGCGAACAAGTGCATGTATTCCTAGCCCGTACCAGATTTTGTCTTGATCATGTAGCCATTTCTTCGCTGCATGAATCACTCCTTCATCATCTTCAAACCTTGTCCCATGGAGTGCATCTTTAAGTGGACCAAATAGATGAAAATCAGAGGGTGCCAAATCGGGACTATAGGGTGGATGGGGTAGTACAGTCCAACCCAATTTGGTGATTGCTTCCTGTGTTGCCAGACTTGTGTGAGGTCGCGCATTGTCATGAAGGAGAAGCAGGTCTGCTGGATTCTTGTGCTGCCGAACTCTGTGAAAACGTTGATTGAGTTTTTTCAATGTCTTAATGTAAGCTTGCGAATTGATTGTCTCTCCTCTTGGCATAACGTCCACAAGAATCACACCTTCAATGTCCCAAAAGACAGTGATCATGACCTTTCCAGCTGAAGGAATTGTCTTGAATTTCTTTCTTCATGGTGATTGCGGATGATGCCACTCCATTGACTGTCTTTTTGTCTCAGGTTCAAAATGATGCGCCCAGGTTTCGTCACCTGTAACGATCTTAGCCAAAAAGTTCTTTCCATCAGCATTGAAACGCTCCAACAATTCAGAAGAAATTGTTTTCCTTTGCAATCGGTGCTCATTTGTGAGACTTCGAGGAACCCAACTTGCGCAAACCTTAGAAAATCCGAGAGTTTTTATAACTGCATTTGCACTACCAATGCTGACTGACAGCTGTAAGGCCAATTGTTGAGTAGTGATTCGCCTATCAGTAAGAATAATGCCCTCAGCGCATTTCAACATTTCTGCGTTGGTGGCTGTGGCAGGACGTCCACAGCGCGGCCGATCAAGCAGCTCTGTATCTCCACTTCCTGATTCTTTGATTCTCTGAACCCAGCGACTGACTGTACTCCTGTCGACTGCAAAACTTCCATACACATCACATAGACGCTTGTGAATGTTCACAACAGTTTCCTTCTCTGCAACGAGAAATTCTATCACAATTCGCTGCTTATAACGCAAGTTGCTAACACACTCCATTTCAACGGTTAAGGGCAGCCGTATTATTTGGCCGGTTGCGGTGCAATTTGGTGCACACAATTGGCACATGCCATATTTGAAGTGTGCAAAATTTCATGCTTCTATCTTCATTATTAGCTGAGAAAAACGATGTGGTGCATTACTTTCTGAACGCCCCTCGTACAACCGTGACTCTCAATTCCAATTTTTCTGTTATGAGCAGAGACTTCTTCTTCCTCGTTTGCCTTCAGACTTCCACATTAATGACTCTAATAAAGGCAGTAGTCAACTCAAGGTTCCTGACATCTTTAAACAGTTTTTCATTGACAGAAGTGGGTTGTTGCCATATGCTACTCTGTTCATTGCTGTAGGTTGGGCAGGACTGCCGCAGGTGTTTGTTCGGCTGTCATCGGGCTGGTGCCGCAGGTGCAGAGATCTGCGTTATGAGCAGAGACCGGTTTCATTTACTCTTGTACTGGCAGTGCTTCAAGTCAGGGCGATCCATAATTACAAAATGGACTGTTGTCTATGAAATTAGAGACAAACGTGCTGTGTAAGTTTCTGAGTAACATGCACCACGAAACAACAGCCAGCGTTTAGTGAACACTGTAATATTTTTATCACCTGATCAGACTGCATCTCTGACTGTAACCACTAAATGTGGAGAAGTGAACAGGGTCAATCAGACGATGCTGCCCCATGATGCCTGGTGGGAAAATTCTAAATAGTGTTGCAAAAGTGAGGTGCTTTTCCTTCAGTTAACAATGCTAAATTTTGTGTGAGAGAATAGTCAAACACCAGTATCTTCTCACAATTTGTTCCACTCGTATTGTGTGGGTCTTTCACTCAGCTCCATATTGGTGGTCATGTCATACCAGTTCAATTCTTCTATGCTGGCAAGCAAAATGCTTTGATGATAGGAAACTCTATACAGAGCAATACAGGAGGAGGCAATCTGATCATCAGAAGTGGTGTCCCCCCCCCCCCACCCCCCCCGGCGCTCAAGCATTTCGGCTCCTTAATCTCCTTTACACTCTAAGAGGGGTGGGCTCACTTGGGTCATGACTAAATAATACCAGAAATTGTATTCAAAGGTTGAAATTCCTTCAGATGTTTAAAAAAATCACTTTAAAGGTTCCTCCGTGGAGAAAAGATTGGGAAACACTGATCCAGGTTATTAATTAACAATTAAAATCACATCAAAGACATAAAAGCCCCCATGTAGTTCCTAAGAGTGAAAACAAAGAATGAAACTATTCCACACTTAGGTATATCATGTAAGGCAACCTGTATGAGGCTGAGCATGGGGGCTGGCAATGTCAACGTATATAAAACACAACTGCCTCTCAGAAGACAGGGAGTATCTGCCTGAATGGCGAGAGGACACTTGTCAGCGTACAGGGGAAAATAGGATTCTCATGTAAAATCAGTCTCAGATTAGACATACTAACCTGATCTGAGATTTCACCTCGAGTAATAGCGGGCGTACGTTTAAAAAAAAAAAACTGCAACAGAAGCCACTACTGCCAGAAAATGTGACTACTTGGTGCACTCTTCCTGCCAGGGGGGGGACCAGCTAAGGTGGTGACTCTATGCTCCGTAAAGAGTGCAAAGGAAAATAATTATGATGATGATTAACGACATAAAAACTGCTCCCTTCATATTAAAAAAAATAAAAAAATAAAGAGAAAAATAACAACTTACCATATTAGAAAAACAAGATATCTCGGCATTCCCAACAACAAGAGTTGTAACTCTAAGAGTTACCACAGCGTCCGATTGACAGAGTAGTTAGAGCACTTAGTCTCTCACGGCAAAGGTGCCAGGTTCAATTTATGCTATCTACACGCTCCAGCCTACCCAGCTGTAAATGGCTACCTGACTTTTTCTCTAGAGTTAGGGAAGGAAAAGGCAGCGTGGCAGGGAAGTGGTCACCCCACCTCTCGATGCTGGACCTAGTATAGTGAAGTCTCTAACACTTCACTCCCCTACAGCAGTATTTGCTATGGGACTACTTTTCTTTTTTTTAAGAGTTACCAAGATCTACTCAGAAACTTCAAAGATGCTGGAATAAAACAGGGCTGGACTGACAGTGATGTGGGCAACCAGGCAATAAGGGTCATTGGCCCCTAACCACCCATCCGACATAGACAGAGGGCAAGAGGAGAGTGGGTCCACCCCATGTTGCTGTGGTCCACCCCCCTGAAGAAGATAAACTAACCTTTGAACTTCTTCAAAGCCTGAGCTCTTTCTTCTGCATCATAATACCAGACAGTGATGGCATATCTGGAAAACATTAAAGCAAGTTAAGACACTGATTACAAATAACATTAGTACTACATCACCACACGTCTAGTTTTTTTGTTTTTTTAAATATCCCTGATAAATAAACAATACTAAAGTAACAGATACAAATGAAAATTAAGGTAAGAAAGTAGGGATGGATAGGACATACACTCAGAAGAGAACAATCAAGCATAGCCAGAGGTGCCCTTGACTGGAACCCACAAGGGAAAAGGAGAGTGGGGAGGCCAAGGAGAACTTGGAGAAGAACTGTGGAAGAGGAGGCTAAGGAAATTGGAATGTCTTGGGCACAGCTGAAAAAGACAGCCCAGAATAGAAATCGATGGAGAGCAACTGTTTCAGCCCTATGTTCCACAGGGAGCGGAAAGGAGAATGATGTTGAAAGTAACAGATGATATATAAGAAAACTATTCATCAACAACAATAACAAACAAGGCTTTAGTAAACAAAAACAAAAAATACAAAGGCTAAAGACAACCAAACGACACAGTAGCAAGTAGAGGAAACAATTACATGTAAATATATAGAAACAAAAAAACAGAAATGGAAGTATGAAACAACTAATATCAGATATAAAAACTACAGAACTAAAATGAAACAACAATGAACAACACTAAATAATAATAATTCATATCACCCCCTGGTCATTTATACCTTAGGAAGTAATAAAATATGCATCACTGGACAATATTAACCACTGTTTTGTTGGGAGGAATGGTTTGCCTTAATAAAAACATAAAAAGCAAAGTCATGAAATTTTTCACCAAATTTAATGAAATTCTACCCTATGGACTACCTTAAAACTGTAGGAATGACATTGTCGAGTTCATTAACAACATTTTCCACAGTAGGTTCCCAAAGATCTTAAACCTGTTTCTCAAATTGTGGCTGAATTTCACACTGGCATATTAACAATCTTTTTTGGGTGTGTGTGAGGTGTGTATGTTGTATTTGTGACTTGCTCTCATTGCTATGTTCCTGATAGCCTTCAATGTGCTCTTTTTTGGAGTCTGTAGGAGGTGGTAGTGACCTCGTCATTTATGTGCTATCTTTGTACATCCTGTAGAAACAAGTCTCTATTTCTTATATATGGTGGGTTGGCTAGTTAGGTTTTCTATATGTCTATCTGGTAAGTACTATATGGCTTTGTGCTCATAAGTTTTCATGTGGCTAATTGTTTCCTTGAATGACCAGATAATTGAAATCACAGAAGCTCACAAAAAAAAAAAGATTATCTCATTTTCTTTTCTGTTTTTTTTCCCCCCATAATTCATAACTGCTGTTGTCTGATCCAGCTTCTGTGTTCAGATTTATAATATTTTTTTTTTTTTCGTACGCCCGCTATTACTCGAGGCGAAATCTCAGGTTAGTATGTCTAACCTGAGACTGATTTTTACGTGAGTATCCCTTTTTTTCTTGTACAGAGACAGGTGTATCTCGCCATTCAGACAGATACTCGCCAATTTTGGAGGTACTCATTAGAGCTGGGTCGGCTCAGGAGCCGCCAGTCCCTGGTCAACGGCACTGCTTCAAATATTCTCGCCAGGGCTCAGGTTAATCCAGTCCAAATCCTGGTCGACGAAAAATCTTCAAATGTTCTCGCCCGGGTTTGATCCTGGGTCACCCGGTCGCCAGCGCAGTTTGGTAACCACTACACCAGCGCAGCTCCCAGATTTATAATGATCTCAATGTTTGACCTTGGTGCCTCATCTAATGTCCTGAAAGAGGTCAATGCACAATGGAAACTCATTCCTCATGTTAGAAGGAAGCAATACACTTTCTTTGGGCAAGTTATGAGAAGCAAGAAGCTGGAGTATATCATGACAACAGGAAAGATAGAAGGAAAAAAGAGCTAGAGGGCGACAAAGAGAGAAGGTACTGGACAGTTTGACATCATGGTATGGAAAGAAATCAACAACAGAATTGATAAATAATACTGTAGACAGGAAGTTCAGGAGAGACATGGTACTTGAAAAAGAAGGCTCATCTAAGGTCTCTGTAATTTATCACTAAGTTATCAATTGCTAACAGTGTCAACTTTGTTTGTGGCAGCATAATGCTGACCAACAGTGTTTTTTTTGTTTTCCCCTTTTTATTCAGATCTTGATACTGAAATTCTGGGTGCGACTTACTTTCATTCTACCATTGCCTTCTTTACTTAGTAACATTATTAAAACTTCTTTGCACCTATGGGGCCTATCTCTATGTCCAGAATGTACAAGGTGCTTTAAAGTCCTTGTGCAACTTTAATAATGTAAGACGACAGAAGCATGCTGTAAGTAGCTTATAAGATGCATACCGTTTACATTTTTTATGTTAGTGTTATCAATTTTGTGTCTTTTTTTGTTCTTGCTCAGGTCCTGTAACTGATTGAAAATGGCAACAGTAAAAGTAATGGTTAACTGTATGTTTGAAAATAGGATTAAATGATGTGTCACGAAAGATAGAGGTTAAGTCGAAGCCTAAAAATTTAAACTTTATTGTATTAAAAACTTAATAAATTATGTTTTCATGCTTCTATCGCATGTACATCAGAAGTTACTAAAGTTTAAACCTGCACAAGGACTTACAATGTCTCTTAATTTTAGTAAGGTGTTTTCTGCTCCATTCCACGCAAGACCCAGAAGACTGGTGGTTGTTGCTGTGGTTGTGGTGTCTATATGAGTTAATTTTGTTGGTTTAACTCTTAACACGGCACGCCACTTGAAGTGGCTCATCATAGTTAGTTTCTATAACTGAAGTTTAAATAAAACAAGGTGATATCCTGTCACCTTATCTTTCCATACTCCTCATGGACGATGTTATCAAGGCATGTAAAAAGAGAACAAGAAAGTATTCAGTGCGGTACTGGAAGATGAGACAGGTCCGTATTTCAGAGCTGGCATTTGCTGATGATGTTGCCCCAATTGCTAAATCAGAGGCACATCTCCAATCCAACCTGCAAGTCTGGAAGGAAGAGCTGGAGAAGAGAGGGATGGTCATAAGCAGCTCTAAAACAAAATCCATGGTGATATCATGAGAAGAAAGAAGGCATCAGATTAAGCTGGGAGAACAGGTCCTGGAGCAGGTTGACCACTTTAAATACCTCAGAGCTGTTATAGACTGGAAGGGAGGCATCAAAGAAGAGTTGGCCACTTGAAAAGCAGCAGCTGGGAGACTTTTTCAGAAAATAAATCGAGGTTTACTCAGCAAGAGAGAGGTTGGTAAGAAAACGAAGATGGCTGTATACCGCTCCACCTATGTCCCAGTTTTGACGTATGGATGCGAGTCATGGGCAATGACTACAACCCACAAACCTCAGAAATGAGGTATCTGAGGAAGGTGGTTGAAGTAACAAGAAGAGACATGGTCCGCAACTAGATGATATGTCAAGGCCTAAAATCCCACCCCATGCAGACTCAAGTAGAACAGTCCCAACTAAGATGGTTTGGCCATGTCTGCAGAATGGGAGAAGATCGGCTACCAAGACAAGCATGGGAAACTAAGAGCCAGGGATCCAGACCTCCACGACGTCCCAGAGTCCACTGGGAGGACAACATTAGACAATCTTTGAAGGACCGAGGACTAGAATGGAACCAGGCCAGGAGGAAGACAGCCGATAGGATAGTCTTGCGCTCTCTCTTCAAAACCTCTACACCTCACGGTAGAAGAGGAACAACTAGTAAGTTTAAATAAAATCTACCACATTTGTTCCCAATAAAATAGTTCTAATGTCTTTTCCAGTAACTCTCGTGTTTACTGGTGTTCAAATTTTATTTTTATCTGTGATGAGATGTTACTTTTTAATGTCATATAGAACAGTTGCTTATCGTAAAAAAAAAAATTTTCTGTCTGAAATGGCATCATGTTCGAATGGACATAAGCAAAGATTATTGGTTCAACATGTATCACACCTTATTCAATCGTGGATTGAAAATGAAAATAAATTAATTTTAAGGCTAAAGCAGTAACGGCAGTCATGTCTCAAAATTTACTTCCTAAACTGAGCTCATAAAAACATGGTTTCTGAGCATATATACTAAGAGTTAAGCTGCTGGCCCTGATCTAATACATTAATCTGTAGAACACTACCATGCCTGGCTTTTTTCCCCCATTGCCTTTCCACAAGTGTCCTGTTTAGCTTGTTTCAATCTACCAGAAGCTCAAGGTTTTCTAAAACATGGCTGACAAAATTCAAGCCATGGTAAAATACACATGTTCAAACAATATTACTTTACTACTCAAATAGAAAACTACCATGTCGCTGAAACAAAAATACTACCACAGTAATGAAAACAACAACATTACCACAGTAATGAAAACAACAATACTACCACAGTAATAAAAACAACATTACCACAGTAATACAAACAACAACACTACCACAGTAAAACAAACAACAACACTACCACAGTAATACAAACAACATTACTACCACTGTAGTACAAACAACAACACTACCACAGTAATACAAATAACAATACTTCCACAGTAATACAAACAGTAATACTACCACAGAAATACAAACAAAAACACTACCACAGTAATACAAACAACAATACTATCACAGTAGTGAAAACAACACTACCACTACAGAAATAAAAAGCAGCATCAATACCACAGTAATACAAACAGCACATACTATCACGGTAATGAACAAAAATAATACAGCCAAAATACTAAAATTGCATTGGGAAACATATGGAGAAAAAGAGAAATCAAGTCCAACACGAAAATAAGAACCTTCAACTCAAATGTGAAGTCAGTCCTATTGTATGGCTCTGAGACATGGAGAACAACAAAAACAACAACCAAAAAGCTACAGACTTTTATAAACGGGTGCTTGCGTAGAATAGAAGGACTGAAATGGTATGACAAAGTCACAAATGTGGAATTGATGACAAGAACCAGACAAGTGCCAGTGGAACAAGAGTTGAGAAGAAGACGCTGGCGATGGATAGGACACACATTGAGGAAACCTGTTGATAGCATTACAAGGCAGTCCTTGTTCTGGAATCCACAGGGAAAGAGAGGCAGACATAGACCAAAAAACACACGGAGAAGAGAACTGGAAACAGAGGTGAAAACGATGAGAAAAACATGGAAAGAACTTGAGCAGATGGCACAGGACAGGAAGACTTGGCATGTGTTTGTTGAAGGCCTATGCTCCTTGGGGAGCTAAAGGGTATTGAATTGAATACTAAAAGCAACAACACCAACCCCGGATATAAAATGTCTGACACAAGATTAAACTCAGCACTTGCCTCTCCCTGAATGATTCTTCAACCTCATGAGGGTTTCTTCTGTCTGACCAGAAGAATAAAAGGCGGTCAAACTTGGGTTCAATATTAGCAACTCTGTCTGAACCTTCTGGATAAATCCTCAGCAATCCACCATGTTGCTGGAAGGAGATAATAATAAATATAGTAATAAGATAACAAGTATAATAAGACAATGATAAATACAAAATAATAAGGTAATTAAAAAAAAATTAATAAATGATGCAAAAATAGAATGCTTTAGTCAAACTCAATAGCACAGAAAACAGCGTTTCTCTTCTTCAACTTTTAGTCTCTAGCATTCAAATGTCAATTTTGTTGTTGACCTTCCTCCATGCCATTTTACTAGACTGTTCTTCTTCCTCTTCTTCTTTGTACACTCTCAGACGTCCACTTGAATGTTTTCAAAGAAAGTAGTAGTCAGTTTGAGGCTATTTGAATCCCCGTAAAGCTTTTCCACGAAAGGAGCTGGCGTCGGCCATATGCACTTTCTCTGTACCACATATAAGGGGCAACTTTGAAGCAGATGTTCAGCAGTCATTTTATCAGTGCCACAGTTACACTGATCGGTAGTTCCTATCTTTAGCTTGTTGAATAGATGGTATCTCAATCTGTTGTGTCCAGTGCGGAGTCTGAAGATTACCACTTGTTCTCTTCCGTGGAGCTGGTAGTAAGCATTATTCTGTGTATGCCCTTGATGTTCTACATTCCATTTGTTTCTGTATCTGATAAAACTCTTTGCCTCCTCAAAAGTTATGCTTGCATCAGGCTGAGGTAGATGTGAACCTTCTTTTGCCATTCTGTCAGCCTCTTCATTGCCGGTGATGTTACAATGAGATGGGATCCATTGAATCACAACACTTTTGAATCGTTGACAAAGTTTGTGGAGCACTATTCTGAGATCATCCAGGTCGGTATTATTTTGGCTTTTCAATGTTGCAATTACTGACTGTGCATCAGTAAATCTTTATCCCTATTTTTCAATAAGTTTTTTCACAGTCACAATGTGTTCTAGACTTCTTCATCTCAGACATTCACCACGAAAATGGACTGTTTCTTTCTTATTTGTTTGGTTATTTACTATGATGATAATAATAATAGCCCCTTGAGTCATAACTGACTACAGGAATGTCCCCCTGAGGTGACAGCCTTTAGATGCTTATTTTCCTGGTGTTCCTTTCGATGTTTTCTCTTTTCTTATGCTTGCCGTGAGAGCTTCTTTTCGCCTAATCTGAGGTGGCACCATAGAGAGCATTGCCCCTTGGTGTGATCGGCAGCTTCATCCTCCCAGGTTGCTGGATTTATGTCCAGTGCCTTCATGTCTCTCTTGCACACATCTTTGAATCTCAGCTGCGGTCGCCCAACTGTTCTTTACTATATTGTTACTTAACTTTAGTTATTTACTATAATTAATACGAATAAATGGTTACATGATCTAAAGGGTACTATTTGTATGTAGAGTGGGAGTATGCAAGAGAGATTAAGTATATGTGTTACAATGTGCGTGAGTTAATGAAGGCATATATGACAGAGATTGGAAGTGATCACTACCTGCTGACAATTAAAAGAACTGAAAGAGTTGCTCGACCTAGGCATTGCTGATCATCCCACAAGAAATTAAGTAATCAAGCAGGCGAGATGAGGATTAAGACCTACAAGCTAAAGAGAGCCAGAAATTAAGACCAGGTATCAGGGGCTTGTTGCTACAGCAGTGAGAAACAGAAGAACAACCTGATGACCTGGAAACCCTCCGGCTTAAATTCAAAGACATCGTGAAAGCAGCTGCAGCAGACGCATGTGACAGTAAGAAGGTGTGTTTATTGTGCAATAGATTCCAGAATATGGACTGCCTTGTCATGCCACCAGCAGGTTTCCTCAATGTTACTGATGGCTATTGGAGCCATTGTTTCTATGACGAAATCACGAATGGCAAAATTTTAAACCATTCATGAGTAAAGAAAGAACATAGTGCAATTCTTCTTCTTCTGCGTTCAGTGTGTAGTCATGCTAAATCTGCAGTCCTGTCCCCAGTTTTTTTCCAGGTCAGCGCGGCAGCCCCACAGCTTCTGCTTGAGCTCAGCACCCCTTGGCCAGGTCAGACTTCATGGGTCATCATGGGTTGGGCAGTTTTGGAGAACATGTTTGGAGGTTTGAATTCCAGTTCCACATGGACATTCATTTGTGCGAGATATCCTGTGGCAATAGAGATGGCCAAGTAATCTGCAGTGGCCAGTTCTCAAGTGGAAAACGGTGGTCTGTTGGTGTCACTGTGCAATAATTATAATTAAAAAAATACTAGGTGCTGCTACACATAAATTAAGTTTTCTAAACAACCTGGCTCCTGGGCTTTGTAAACCTCTATGTGCAGGACAAAACATGCTTACGAGTGGTGAAAAGTTCACATAGAAAGATGCAAGTGTGTATGAATATATGACAGTGAAAACATGTATGTGTAAAAAAAATATATGTAATCATGAAAAAGTATATGCATGAGAGTTACTGTATGTGCACCCACATGCCCATGTTGTAATTAGGCAGTTGTGCTTCTATGATAATGTTTTAAAACCAGTACACCTGTTAAAGAACTAGGAAGAACATGTTTTAAGACTAGTATCCTATTAATGAACCTGGAAGTACAAGTTTTAAAACTAGTACACCTGTTAAAGAACTAGGAAGAACATGATTTAAGACTAGTATCCTATTAATGAACCTGACAGTACAAGATTTAAAACTGGTATTTAAAACCCGGTCCCAAAAAATGCTGTGCTGAAGTCAGATGTGCCGGCCGAAAGGCGCAGATATCGCAGCTCCGCTGTAAACAGACACAATGCAACCAACGTCCTTTTCAGGACGAACGAGGAAGAAGAAGAAGAAGTATCCCTATTAATCTTTGGCCTTGGCCGCCGACTGAGAAAGCAATCAGTGGCCATCACGCCTGGTGGCATCTTGTAGGGCAGCAACAAACTGTCTCCACTTTGCTCGGTTGACAGCCATCCTTCGGGTGGAGCCCCAGTTGTGGTTCATGCTCAGTATATCTGCCTCCACAGTTTTCCATCATGTGGCTTTTGGCCGTCCTTGCTTTTGCTTTCCTTCTGAAGTCCACAGCATGGTAGTTCTGGTGATGGTGTCAGGGTCTCTTCTGAGGATGTGGCCAACCCAATTCCAGCGTCTATCCGCTATGATGATGTGCTTATCTTCTTGGTGGCTCCGAGTTACCAGTTCTTGGTCGGTGATGGTGTTCAGCCAGAAAATTTGAAGTATTTTCCTTAGGCAGGTCATGTGGAATGAAGACACTTTGGACATTTCCTTTTTTGTTACTCTCCAGAATTCTGCACCGTACAGAAAAACAGAAATTATACAGCTCTCATATATTATATTTTTAACTTAATGTTAGTACTGTCCTGGGAGGATTTCCAGATGTTGTTTAGGTTGGCGAAAGCTAATCTGGCTTTATTCATTCGGCTACTGATGTCTTTGCTTGTTCCGCCATCTGGTATTACTATGCTTCCTAAGTATGTAAATGTGTTTGTATTTTCTAGCTCTCTGTCCCTTATTTTTATGGGTGCAGGATTTCTTACATTTAGTGTCATGGCTTCTGTCTTCTTGAGATTAATGTTTAGTCACACCTGTTGGCTATGTTTATTCAGTCTCTGCTTTTTCTTGGACGTGTTGACGTGAATGTTTGAACAGTGCAATGTCATCTGAGTATTCTAGACTCTCCAGTGTAGAGAATGTTGTCCATCTTATTCCTCTAGGGGCATACGCTGTTGTCTGGCACATCACCCTGTCTATGACAGTTAAAAACAGAGTGGCTGATAAGGGGCATTCGTGCCACACTCCTGTTTTCATCTCAAAAGTTATCTATATTAATGAACAAGGATAAACATATCTTAAAACTGGTATCCCTATTAATGAACCAGGAAAAACATGTTTTAAAACCAGTATCACTATGAATGAACCAAGAATAATGTTTTAAAACCGGTATCCCTATTAATGAACCAAAAAAATTAGGTTTTAAAACTAGTAACACTTAATAAACCAGGAAGAACATGTTTTAAAACTGGTTTACCTATTAATGAACCAGGAAGAACAGGTTTTAAAACTCATATCCCTATTAATGAACCAGGAAAAACATGTTTTAAAACCAGTATCACTGTTGATGAACCAAGAAAAATGTTTTAAAACTGGTATCCCTATTACTGAACCAAAAAAATGATGTTTTAAAACTAGTAACCCTATAAATGAACCAGGAAGAACATGTTTTAAAACTGTTATACCTATTAATGAACCAGGAAGAACAGGTTTTAAAACTGTTATACCTATTAATGAACCAGGAAGAACATGTTTTAAAACATACCTATTAATGAACCAGGAAGAACATGTTTTAAAACTGTTATACCTATTAATGAACCAGGAAGAACAGGTTTTAAAACTTTGTTATACCTATTAATGAACCAGGAAGAACATGTTTTAAAACATACCTATTAATGAACCAGGAAGAACATGTTTTAAAACTGTTATACCTATTAATGAACCAGGAAGAACAGGTTTTAAAACTGGTATCCCTATTAATGAACAAGGAAGAAAGCAAACAAGTTTGGTATGTTTTTTTTCGCCTTTCATGCAAACAAGAGTTAAGTGCCTGCGTTTCTTGTTTCCCTCCAGAGTATTCAAAACATACACATGCCCTCAATCAACCATCACAGACAACCATTTCCCTATTATCTATAAATAGTTACACTTCAGTGTAATCGCAAGTGCCTGAAGTTGGTCTCACCTACAGAACAATATTAAAGCTACTGCATGTCAACAAAAACTCAACTGCTGCTTCTTAATTGCTTAGGTAACATAAAGAGAATGGGAAAGGACTGATGCTTGCCTCTAACATGAAAGTGGTCTTAACATCACTGCAGCTTCATCGTTTTTTTTTGTTTTTTTTTTCTGTTCACTAAAATTGTCTATGCTGCTGATGATAAGGGAAAGAGGAGGGCTGCAGTAAGATGGTGGTAAATGGAGAGGTGGTGTGTGTGTGTTACATGTTACTAGGACAAAATTTTGAGTTTTGTTTGTGTGGTCCAGCCATGTGACTCTAATCAGAAGTAAAAGGTAAAGGTAGTCCCCATAGCAGATACTGCCATAGGGGAATGACGTGTTAGAGACTTCACCAGCATCAAGAGGTGGGGTGACCAGTTTCCTTCCTTAACTTAAGAGGTAAGTCAGGTACCAATTTACAGCTGGGTAGACTGCAGCGTGGTGATACCGTGAATTGAACCCAGCAACTTTGCCGCGAGAGACCAGCACTCTAATTACTCTGTCAATCGGACACCCTAAATCAGGTGTACTAGCTTTTATTTTTCATGTTTTTTTATTTAGTTCTCATGTTTGTTTCTTTCTGGTGTTTGTTCGTCTGTCCCCGATGAAGGCTGTGTCGCTGCAACGTAGGTTTTTTTTCTCGTCTCCCTCCCCCCCCACTCCCCCCCCCCCCCCCCCCCCCCCCCCCCCCCCCCCCCCCCCCCCCCCCCCCCCCCCCCACTCCTGCCAGTGATATGGGTGTCATGGAGAGATCATTACCTGCCAGTGATATGGGTGTCATGGAGAGATCATTACTTTCATTTTCCTCTGTTATGTCATTAGTATTAGCCAGGGATCCAGACCTCCAGGACGACCCAGAGTCTGCTGGGAGGACAACATTAGGCAATGTCTAAAGGACCGAGGACTAGTTTGGAACCAGGCTAGAAGGACAGTATGGCACTCCCTCCTCCAGACCTCTACACCTCACGGTAGAAGAGTGATGAACTAAGTAAGTAATGTCATCAGTATTTATTATGCCCTTCAACTTTTATTTTTCTCAAATTATTAACATATCTAGATATGCTTTTGTTACACAATGAAAAGAAGACAGGGAAGAGTAAAAAGTAATTGCTTTCTAAACATTTCTTTTGCACTTTCTCATTTTAATTTGTAAGGCTACATATTTCTGTCATGCTCCTCTCCAAACTGCTTCATTTCTGATTTTCTCCTCCTAGCTGAGCATCAGACTGACAGAGTGGTTTGATTGCTGGTCTCTTGTGGCTAAGGTGTCAGGTGCGATTCATGGTATCAACATGCTCCAGTCTACCCATCTGTAAATGGGTACCTGACTTTGCTATTGAGTAAACGAAGGGTACTGGTCACCCCACCTCTTGATGCTGTACCCAGTAAAGTGAAGTCTCTTACACTTCACTTCCCTACGGCAGTATTTGCTATGGGACTACCTTGACCTTTTTTCTTTTTAAATTTCATGTTAGAACATCCGATTGGCAGAGTAGATTGACAAGAGCTCTGGCCTCTCGCGGCGAGGGTACTGGGTTTTTAAACACATTGGCATCACACTCCTGTACACACAGCTGTAAATGGGCACCTGACTCTGCTCTTGAGTTAGGGAGGGCAACGGCAGCAATGAAAGGAACTGGTCGCCCCACCTCTCAATGCTGTACCTAGTATAGTGATGTCTCTAACTATCCACTCCCCTAAGGCAGTATCTACTATATGACTACCTTACCATTTCATGTTAATAATCCCTCTAGAAGAAGCAGCTTGCAGTTATTTACATTTTTTTTTTAAAATAAAATTTTGCCTCGTTTTGGCAAAGGGCGTTCTGTTCAACCTTCTTCTTCTTTCTTCCATCCTTAGCCACCAACCGGCAAAGCAGTATGTGGCCAGTACGCCTAGTGGCGTCTTAGGGCAACAACAAATTGATCAATCTATCGCTGTTTCCACCACGCCTAGTGGCGTCTTTGTGGAACAAAAACAGACCAAACAATCTATCATTGTTTCCGTAATCAGATTGATTGGCAAGCAGGTGATCAGCCCACTGTGCGAAGTTTTTACGGGATGGGGTAAACAGCCCCATGCCCATACCCTCCTTAGTCGCTTTTTACGACATGCGTGGTAGGGTGCAGTGTTACTATTCTTTGCTCCCCTTTCGGGCCCCGGTAACACACGGGTGACTGTTCAACCTAGTCGGTTATATTAGGGCGCATGTCCAAATAGAGAAGACCTATAGGTCTGGTAGTGTGTATTATTTATTTACAAATGCTTGTTATCTGGGGTGCTATCTTTACCAGTTCACATCTCTGATGAGTTGAAAGGTCAAAGTTCAATGGTTAAACAACAGTCATATCAAAGTAATATTCATAAACGCTGGACAAGAAACATCACATAATATCTGCTATCATCCTCATTACCCCTTAGCTCCCCTAGGAGCATAGGCCCTCAACGAACTTACAACAAGTCTTTCTGTCACTTACCATCAGCTCAAAGACTTCCCATGACTTGCCCATCATTTTCAATTCTGTCTCCGGTTCTCTTCTTCGTGTGTTTTTGGGTCCCTCCCCTACCTCTCTTAGATGGGCTGTCTCATAACGCTATCAACAGGGCTTCCTCAGTGTGTGTCCTACCCATCCTCAGCGTCTTCTTCTCATCTCTGGTTCCGCTGGCACTTGTCTGGTTCTTGTCATCAATTTCACTTTGATGAGCTTGTTATACCATTTCAATAGGGGATCGGAGTGGCTAAGAAGTATGGTGTCCGCCTCAAATTATAAAGGTACAGAGTTAGATTCCCAGTAGAAGGAATATAATTCATGGAATTTTATTTTCCAGAACCAGTGGTAGTAAGGATGTCATACTCCTCCCTGGTCTCCTGCATAGTGAGATCAGATGCCTGGCCTTGTTGGACAAGGATGAAAAAATAGGAGGTCCTGTGTGTAAGTTGCGCATGTTAAAAATCCCTCGGCAGTTGGAAATTGTAAAGAGTAGACCACAAGGCCGCTGCTCTGGCAAAATTTAAAAATTACGAAACTACCCACCACAAAAATACCTCTAGAATGTGTGACCCCAACTACACACACTGAAATTCTTGCTGGTGCTACAGAGTTCATGCACTGTGCTGAGATCCTCCTTGTGTGATCTAAGGGAGGAGGTTGGGGCACTGATGGAGTTGTCGTGTGCAACGAAGATAGTACTTCAAATCAAAACATTTCAATCATTCTACTCTTAGCAAGCTCTAATTGATTAAATTCAGTAGCTTCCTGGATGTTGCTATTGTGTCCGTGTCTGCTGATGTCTATTTTACTAGCTTAAAGTTTCTACAGCCCAACCCTCCTTAGTTGCCTTTTATGACATGCTTGGTAGGCTACAATATTACTATTCTCTGCTCCATTTTTTGGCCCCAGAAAGACACGGGAGAATATCTGTTACAGGGCTTCAATAAATCATAAAATAATAATGCTCTGTGCAATATACAGGTCTGTAACCTGTTATCAGAAATCCTCTAGAACAGCTTTGTTTCAGAAACCGGAATTTTTCCATTTTCAAATGTCGCCAAATTGTTCCAAAAGTAGCCCAAATTCAAATAAAAAAGCCCAAGTAGTTATATCTACATATTAAAAATAGCCCAAAGTCACCCAAAATAGTAAAAAAATCCGCCAAATTGTGATTGAAATGTATCCCAAAGAAAACTGATTTTCATAATATTTTGGTTTTCAGGTCTTCAGATAAATGGTGATAGGCCTGTATTATTTTACAACGATTTTTTCCATTCACCAGTTTTTTTTTCATTCATAGTGAACACCAATAAGGCTGGTTTTTTTAAGGGCTTTTTTTTTTGTCAATAGTCAAATACCAACCCGAACATCCCAGTTTTTGTTGAGGTAGTATATACATGTAATGCAACGACCATCTCCATTTGGGTTGTCCACATGTCGGATATACCTGGCCCTGTTGCCTGGATAACATGCCACCATGGCCTGCAAAATATGATGAATAAACAATTGAACATAAGATTCTAAAACAGGTTAGTAAAACTAATCAAACCAATGCCCATAGTTCCATTTATATCAACCCAAACATAGAAACATTTAAAACATATGGAGAAGAGAACTGGGGATAGAAATGAAAATAATAAGAAAGTCAAGGAAAGACCTTGAGCTAACAGCATGGAACAGAAAGACTTTGTACATGTTTGTTAAAGCCTATGCTCTTTGGGGTGTAAGGGTAATGAAACACCTCACATTTTCACAACCAGTGATTCAGAGAAGCTGACATAAAAAGTAATGGATATCCTAACAATATGACTTCCACAGTGATATCACTACAAGATGGTGACTTGAATTTTTTCTGTACAAACGTTTAATATACAAACTATTATCATTACCTGAAATCAATTCAACAGACATGTGAGCATCCATAGATACATGCAAAAGATGATATTTACCTTAGTGCGTTCATTAATAGTGTACATGTCAAGATAGCTGGCACACTGAAGCATTACAGCATCCATACAAGATACAAGAAAATGAATGTTCTCTGCCGGAGGTTCAGAACCATCCACCCATGTAATCATGTCCCCACGAATATACTTGCTGCTGGACGATGATAGACCATGCACTAATTGTCCTTGTCTCATCAATCCTGCATTTCTTAGCTGCATAACCTCCTTTAGAATTTCACCGCTAGTCACATCTCCTAGAAACTTGTCAATAACACATATGCCGTATTTTGTGAGACAATCGAGAACATATTTGGCAAGCACTGCAAATCGAGAACTTAATACTTTAAGATACTGGGCCCTGGTCTGCAGTGCGGAAAGTCTATTACTGTCCTGCCCCATAGTTAATGACTGAGAGTTATCTGCAGCTGTTGTCTTTGAAGTTGGAGGAAGACTGAGGCAGTGTGTAGCAGAGTTTAAATAGTATCTTTCTAGTGAAGATCTATTTTCAGAAGAGGTAGTTACATTTCCCTGATCTTCTGATTTGTGTTTCTCTTTGGGTGACTGTACACAGTTCTGTTTTCCTAACGAGGCTTTAATCTTCTGCACCTGGAAACTAGCACGTCTACATGCCCCATCAACAACGTCACCTTTGACTTTTATTGTTGCAGGGTGGACATTACCTTCACTGCCAGTTTCTTCTGTCACATCATCTGTTTTAGTCTTTTCAAATATGCAAAAAGGCGATGGAACCGTGGAATCTCCAACAGACATCTTGAGAGGCGACGCGGGATTGTTGCTATCATCAGCGATTGCAGAATCAACATCGTCGACATTTTCGTCAGCAGACGATTCGTTAGGCATGTCTGACTTTTTAACACGTGAAATGCCCACCTTCGGCGCAGTGGGATATATTTTATTTTCATTGCATGATAGTTTCAGATCGTTCCAGTCTTGTTGACGATGGGCTTTAAAACAGTACCAAATATCCTTGCAACACCCACACACCGAAAGTGTGTCAAGTGCCCTCCACAACTGGTATACATTCGCCGCATCACGTACGCTTGTTGTTATTCCTTCTTCCTCCATTTAAGCTCCACTTTCAATGAAAACACTCATGACTGTAAATTACGTCTTTCTTGTTTGACTAGTGCTATGTAATATAGATACCTAAATCCTTTTTATGATTAGATGTGCACAGCGATGTCAAAGAAAGTATAAGAATTACTGGAAGTAATGCGCAGAATCAAAACAAGTCCTCAAACAGTTATAACCTGGCCTCGTTAAAGTCTTGTTGATGTTTGTTTATCAGGTCAAATTAACGTCACTTCCTGATTAAGGGACAGAAATCTTGAATATTGAACATTATGTTGAGATTATAATGATCGTTACTATCATTAATGTCTACTTCGTGATAACTTTACTGCCGAAGAAAGACTGAATATTGCTAAACATTTCTTCAACTGTGTTTTTCATTTATGCCCATACTTTTTAAGCACGTATGCCAATGAGCTGAACATGACAGACAATTTATATGTCTTGTCTTTCTGTCCGTCCATAGTAATCGTATGTTCTTTTGGCCATACTATAATTATGTTGGCATCCAATCGCTATGTTACGTTTTATAGTCAACTCCATTGCAAGTACCGCCGGAAAGATGTAAAAACTTCTCGTAATAAATGCGGTGGGGAACGACAGAGAAGGGAGAAATAAAGCATTAACCTATGCATTAAGTAATTAAACCTACCCAGAGCAAACCAAACAAACAAAAAATTATACAGAAGCGCTATGTCCAAGATTTGAGCCTGTGGCAAAGGTCCTTGTTACATTGTCTTCACCCGTTTTTGGGGAGAGGTAACGTATTGACAAATTTTACCCAAATGGATATGTTTATCGAACTAGTTCAGTCAAATTCTTTACAGCATCGGTTTGTTCTCAATGATTCTTCTCCGTGTTTAACTATGCCTTCATCATCACCGCCATAACTGTGGAGCAGGTGTTGAGAATAGACAAGACCTAGAGAATTTCACAATATAGTAAAACAGTATATAACAAGAACTAATTAGTATATAAGGATCAATGATGGTGTGAGGATAAGGGGGTTGTCTGATGGGATGCTCATGTGGATGATGGCAGTTCATTGGTGGATTGGGTGTTATCTCAAACACCCCTGGGCTTGCTCACTCCTTTTCACCTTGTTAATAACAGGGCAGTTATGAGAGGCTTTACTTTGTTTGTTTTTTTCCCCTTCCGTTCATTTTTTTTCCCTTCGTTTGTTTTGAATTTTTATTGTTTGTTTGTTTCTTGGAAAGGGTAGAAGGGTAGGTCACAAACACACACTTACACAATTTTGGTTTTGATTTACTCTATTTGGACTGAGTGGATAGGGGAAGAAGTTACTATACTGTTTTGAGTTTATTACACTATATATCATAATTATAACCCATCGAGGGTTGAACGGGATACTTTGTTTTAAAAAAATCATCATCAGTCCTCTTCAGCCCCCTAAGAAGGATAGGCCTTCAACAAACTCATTCCAAACCTTCCTATCTTGTCTTTTTCTTTCTTCTTTGATCCTTAGCCGCCGACCGCCAAAGCAGTCAGTGGCCACTGACTCCTATCTTGTACCATCTGTTTAAGGTCTTTCCGTCACTTCTTTATCCCTTTGATTGCAGTGTTCGGGTTCCTTTTTCTTGTGTTTTTATCTATCTCTCTCTATCCTGGCGATTCCAGAAGCAAGGACTCTCTTAATACTATCAACAAGTTTCCATAATGTGCTTCATATCCATCGCCATAGTATTCTTTTCATCTTTCGTTCCACTGGCACCTGCAGAGGCGTCCCTTGTAAAGTACTTGGCACCTGGGGCGGATGTAATTTATGACACCCCCCCTCCCCCCGCCCCAATAAAGAAACGCACTAGTAAGTAACATTTTAACAGTAAGTACTATATTAATAGTGTTCGATGGCACCCCCCTTCCTGGCTGTCACCCGGGGCGGACCACCCCCCTCACACCCCCTTAGAACGCCACTGGGCACCTGTCTTGTTCTTGTCATCAGACCTGCTTTTCATACCATTCCCATCCTTCTTTTCTTTTCTACACAAGCACCCGTTTATGAAAGTCTGTAAAATCTTAGTCTTGTTTCTTTTGTTCTCCGGGTAATCGTCTGCTTTTTCTTCTTCTGGGATTCTTAGCAGAGCAGTCTAACCTGCGAGGTGAAAACAGGTATACGACAGGGATAAGGGGTTGTCTGATGGAGTGCTCGTGTGGATAATGGCAGATAGGTGGTCGATGTGATGTAATCTCGGACACCTCCAGCCTTTCTCACCCATTTTCACTTTGGTATCAGCAGGGCAGTTGTGAGAGAATTTAATTTGTTTTTGTTTTGTTTGTTTTTTCTTGTTTGTATTAGTTCGATTTTTATTGTTTGTTTGTTTCTTGGAAATGGGGTGTCATACAAAAACATTCACACAATTTTGGTTTTCATTTACTATATTTGGACTGAGTGGAGGGCAGAAGAAGATGCTATATTTGGATATCGGAGATCTGATTTTTTTGTCTTGAATTTATTACACTATATGTCCTAATTATAACCCATCAAAGGTTGAACGGGATACTTTGCTTAAAATTTAAAAAAAAGGAAGACAGGGATGCACAGTATCAATCGTTCTTTTTTTTAACTGTCATAAACTGAGTGATTTAATTATTATTACGGTTCTTTTATTTTCAGGGCCGGATTATCCATTAGGTTAAATATGCTGACAGCTAAGGACCGGGATCTCTTGGGGCCCGTGCACAGGTTAAAAAAAAAAATTTTATGCATAGATTTTTCAATGAAATGTGTTTATTGTGTTTAACTTACTAATAATAAAAATGATACCGGTACTAATAAACATTAATAAAAAAAATATTTACAAATAAAAGAGATAAGCAATGCTAACAAACTAACATACCAGTCTATTAATAATACTATACTACTGGACAAAAGTTAAGGGCCACCAAGAAAAACTCCACTATGGACCAAATAAATGCAACCAGGTGTAAACAATTTATTACAAAATAAAGTTGATTCATCCGTGGAAAAGATCAGTCAAGTTTTTTAAATAATGTGTTACTTACTAACAAAAAGAAATTCAACTCTTTTTTTCACCTTTTGAACTAGTGGGGCGTGTTGCAAAAAAGTTTTTGGACATTTAAAAAAAATTAACCTAGTGCACACAGAAATGTATAGGCCTACACATTTCTCTGAGCTCAGTTTTAATGACATTTTCACTTGTCTTTACAGTTTGCCAATCAATTATATAAACCTTGTCTAAACTGATTGGCCGCCCTTAACTTTTGTCCAGTAGTATAGTACGGTATATACCATCACCATGCTAAGGAGTCTGAAAAAAAAATATTAAAATTATTGCCTATAAGGTGAGGGGGAGCCCAAACACCAAAATGCCTAGAGGCCCTTCTTGGCTTAATCCAGCCCTGAATATTATCACCGCTCCTGTTGTTGTTGTTGACGTACAAAGAGCCATATTAAAATATAAATAAACATAAGCAGAAAACGAAGGGGTGAGTTGGAAGAAGCGTCAACGGCTAAAGTACTTTCATTGTTAAGAAAGTCGGATTTATAAAATTCAAAGATTGGCCGACATATTCAGTACACTGCTGAACCGCACGAAGAAAACAAATCCTGGTTGAATATCCTCAGCGCCAAGAAGCGTTTTGAAATTAAATGCTTCTAAATGAAGATAATTATTAAGAGCCAGGGATCCAGACCTCCAGGTCGACCCAGAGTCCGCTGGGAAGACAACGTTAGACAATCTCAGAAAGACCGAGGACTAGATTGGAACCAGGCCAGGAGGGAAACAGCCGATAGGATAGTATGGCGCTGTCTCTGGCAAACCTTTACACCCTATAGTAGATGAGGAACGACTAAGTAAGTAATATACGTAAATGAAGATAGAAAGAAGTATATATTATAAGACAGAGTGACTAGGAGCCCTAATCAGTGCCGCAGTAATGCCTTCTATGGCCCTAAGCACTGAAATAGTTTGCGATGTCCCGGTCCTACAAAATGTGAAATTTAGGACAGTTTTTTTGGGGGCTTTTTTTTTCCCCCTTAACCAGCGGCACTTGGGCTTTCAGCCCCTCGGCCCAATGACATGTATGTCATTGCGAGGCTGGGGAACCTGAGGACTTTCCTTCCAACCCGGTCATCCACAGAGGGTTTATCTCAGGAGCCGTTCAGGTTATTCAGTCAAAATCCCGGTCGATGACACTTCTACAAATTACCGCGCCCGGGCTTGAACCTTGAAAACCTGGTCGCTAGCGCAACGTTGTAACCATTACACCAGCGCGGCTCCACAGTTTGTTTTTAAAATTTGAATACATTTAACAATAATTAAACGTGTTCTTTAAAATTGCATCCTTTGGGGTTTTATAATGACTAAATCTATGATTATGCCCAAGAATTTAACAAGCAGTAACACATTTTACATTTTATTATATCGTACCAAAATTCCAATATTTTGTTTCGTTTGGTTTTAAGGACCATTTTCATGGCACACGGACAAGTCCTTCGGGCTCCGATCTCCTCCGTTAGATCACACAATGAGAATCTTAGCACAGTGCACGAACTCCATAACACTGGCGAGGATCTCAATGTGTGTATACAGGAATCACACATTCTATAAATATTGTTGTGGTAGGCAGGTTTCCAAATTTTTAAATTTTGCCAGGGCAGCGGCCTGATATGCCTACTCTTTATGATTTCTAACTGCCGTGGGATTTTTAACGTACACAACTTGCACGCGGGACCTCCTGTTTTTTTCGCCCTTATCCGAGAAGGCTAAGCATCCGATCTCACAAACCAGGAGATCAGGGGGGGAGTATGACATCATTAGGAACAACCAGTTCTGTGTATATATATATATATATATATATATATATATATATATATATATATATATATATATATATATATATATATATATATATAATATATATATATACTGTATATATATACTGTATATATATATATATATATATATATATATATATAGGGTGTTTATAAAGTCGCTGTGCAGTGAAATTTACGCTCGGGCGAGACTACGTCACCAGAAATGCGGTTTTCAATTGGGGCTTTAAAGACGCCCAAAAAATTGTAACGTAGATTTTATTATTTATCTAGACACTACTGCTCTCGGCTGGCTTGTATTCGGTAAAGTGGCTGTTAACACGATGAAGTTGTGTCTACAACATGTGTTGAAAATGTCCACCACGGGCCTGAAGACATGTGTTGACTCGCCTCTTCATATTTTCGAAAACCTTCCGGATAATGGCCGGTGATATTTGCTGGATCTGGGTGACGATTTCTGCCTTTAGGTCATTAATTCTTTGCGGATTATTTTCATAAACTTTTCCTTTCAGTGCACCCCACAGAGTTAGGTCTGGTGAACGAGCAGGCCAGAGTCCACGTGAAATAATGCGATTTGCAAATATGCCTTCTAAATAACTAAGTGATGTTGCGGCTGTGTGTGCTGTTGCCCCATCCTGATGAAACTAGTCTTCTCTAATTTCCCGCTATGTAAGGTGGGCTATGAATGGTTCCAGGATTAAAGTACGGTAACGTTCTGCATTGATTGTTGCATTGAAAAATATTGGCCTAATTATCCGCATACGACTTATGGCGCACCACACTCCGACTTTCTGATCGTGAAGGGGCACTTGATATAATTCATGGGGGTTTTCACTGTTTCACAGACGATTGTTCTGACTGTTCACGTAACCGGAGAGATGAAACCATGCCTCATCAGTGAAGAAAGTCAAGTCAAGGATTTCATCACCTTGTTCAGAAATAAAGTTCTGAAACCACATGCAGTAGTTCAATCGGGATGGTAATCTCTTTCATGGAGTTGAGACACATAAGTTAATCTTTATGGACGAAAGTGCAGCTTACTCTTCAGAATCTTGTGAACGGTACTCATTGGTAAGTGTACCTGTTGAGACAACTGCCTTAAAGATTTATTTGGGCTCATTGTAATTCTGGCCTGGATATCAAGCATTGTGTCTTCTGAAGTTGAAGGCCTTCCAGATCGGTATGCATCTACCACACTACCCGTAGCACGAAACTTGTCGATCAAATTCCTAACCGCATTGCGGTGGGGGACTTGTGAGTCTGGAAATTTCAGCACAAATTGTCGAATTACTTCTTCAGTAGATTTGCCACCATTACGAAAGACATGTTCCACCAAAAATACCCTGTTTTCAATGGCTAACTCCATTTCCTTTCAGCAATGAAACCGTGAATATAACAACGGCTTGTTGTGTAATGCTGCACACGGGATTGTGGAACACAGAATGTCATGACGTAAATTTACATCATTCGTGACGTAATTTCTAAAATATTTTTCAGATTCACTGCACAGCGACTTTATAAACACCCTGCGCATATATATGTGTGTGTGTGTTTTTTTTTTAAATTGGGTAGACGTGATCGCCTACGCCACAAGGTATGGTACTCGAAGAAGAATTATCAGAACATCTCTCGTTGAAACTTACAATGCCAACACTGTAACAAAACAAAAGTGAAAGCACAATATCGATACCAGTAACACAAACTACTACTGATGGAACAATACAAAGCTGACTTCAGTATTTGTACTACCTATGAGTTAAAAAAAAAATACAGATAAGATTACTGAAACAGCGCAATATTAACATAAATCAAACAAACTAACTAAAGCGGGGCGTCCAACTAAAAAAATAAATAATAACAACAATAACTATTATCCCAACAATACCTCAGACCTAAGGGTCTTTTATATTTGGACATGCGCCCTAATATAACCGACTAGGTTGAACGGGACGCGCCTCGCCAAAACGAGGCAAAACTTTATTTTTTTTTAAAAATATTATCCCAGCTAACATAATTACCGATGTATGTTACGTCGGTCGGTCTCACTCAATATAGTAACTCGCGCCAGAAAAAAAACGTGCGCAACGCACGGTGTGCAACTTGCGCGGCGTGGGTGTTATAATATAAAACAAATACCGGTACTTTGAGTTTTTTTTTTTTTAAATTCTTTCACGAAATTAGTTGCGCTCGACAAAGAAAAAGTGCATAAAAATTGGTTTGCATGAGCCCTCACCCGATGTACAAATCATGAAAACTTGACAGTTTTTGTTAAAATTACTTATTATCAGTAAATAAATTAAGGGGCTGCTGTAAAACTGGTAAGGAATATAAGTATTTAAATAAATAACACGGTATTTAATCAGTTTTACAAATTACGGTTCACAAGAAACAAGGGACGTTTCGGGTTTTACCCTTCGTCAGCCACAAACAGGTGACAAAGACAAAAATTACATATATGTAATTTGTGTCTTTGTCACCTGTTTGTGGCTGACGAAGGGTAAAACCCGAAACGTCCCTTGTTTCTTGTGAACCGTAATTTGTAAAACTGATTAAATACCGTGTTATTTATTTAAATACTTATACTTATTATCAGGGAACACTCTTTGAAAACAATCCAGGCACTGTCACACGAAATGTTGTCATCAAAGAACTTTTAAATTGAATCTAAAATAACATAATTCTTGCTGTGTGTACGTTGGTCACAGCTGAGGAATGCAACCGTGTTGACAAATTGAAATGTTTCCATTATGTATACTATCCCGAAAATAGTTACAATCAACAAAGAAAAGCGTTCAAATGACGGTGTTCATGAACATTTTGATTACACTGTATAATAGAAAGAAACAAAAAAACTCAAAGAATGTACTTCCATCTGCTCATCCGAGAACGGAAACTGCAAACTATAATTAAAAACCCGTCAAGTTTGACGGGTTTTTCCTATTTAATTAAATAAATAAACAAATAATGAAAATTGTTTTTGAGTCAGTTTTGCAATTGAACGATACTCTCAAAATACGAAACGTTTCGTGTAAACCCGTTCGCCAGCCCAATAGGAGACAAAATTGAAAAGTATAGATAGGCTGTTAGAGAAAATAACAAAGGACACAATGAACATGTAGAAACAATTATAAATAAACAGCAAAAAATGAGCGGTACGGAAAAGTTTAGATAACGTGAGAAAGAGCACGACAAACGCGATTATAAAATAATACGAAATATGCAAGTAAAACGTACAGAACAAGAAAGAAATATTAATGCAAAAGAAAATGTAGCAAAGAGAATAATAAAATAATGTAACAGAACAGAATGACCTAAAGCGAATTGGAATCCAGTGTTGGAAGTCAAGTCGGTCGTGGCTGTGTGTTACTTGACTACATACAGTTTACTTAAATTTGTGTTCTAAAATGTCATGAAGTTTATCGTAAAACGCCAAAAAATGCCGCTGGGAAGGGGGGGAGGGGGGGGGGGGAGGAGATATTTATGTTGTGTACTTCCTTCTGTTATCATCATAACCCTCCACTCCCAAAGGAGCATAGGCCTTCAACAAACACATGCCAAGTCCTCCTGTCACGTGCTATCATCTCAAGTTCCCTCCACGTTCTCGTCATCATTTTCACCTCTGTCTCCAGCTCTTCTCTCCATGCGCCTCCTGGTCCACCTCCGCTTCTCCCGCCCTGGAGGCTCCAGAACAAGGACTGCCCCGCAATGCCACCAACAGGCCCCCTCAGTGTGTGTCCTATCCATCGCCATCGTCCTCTTCTCATCCCTTGCTCCACCGGCACCCGTCCAGCTCCCGTCACCAGCTCCACGCCGGTAACCCTGTCATACCATTTTAATCCCTCTACTCCACGCAAGCACCCACCCATGAAAGTCCGTAGCTTTTTGGTTGTTGTCTTTTTCGTTCTCCATGTCTCAGAGCCATACAATAGGACTGACTTCACATTTGAGTTGAAGACTCCTATTTTCGTATTGGATCCGACCTCTCTCGATCTCCATACGTTTCCCAATGCAACGAAACCTCCTCTTGCCCCCCGTATTCCTATTTTGACATCACTGTCTGTCCCTCAAACTTTGTCTATATTGCCGCCAAGACATGTGTACGATTGCACATCTTGTATTGGTGCTTCCTCAAGTTCAACCCTGTCCTCATTACCTGCACCTACTCTCATTATCCCTGTCCTCTCCCTGTGCACCCTCAGACCCAATTACTGTGACCTCCCATCGAGTGTTTCCAATCTGTCCTGCATCTGACCACGGCCTGCTGTAGGATGGCACTAATTCTCATGTGGTCATTCCATTCCTTTCCATTCTATGTCAGCGTTTTTTTATATTTATAGTCAAACTTATGACTTACTTACTTAGTCGTTCCCCTTCTACCGTGAGGTGTAGAGGTTTGGAAGAGAGAGCGCCAGACTATCCTATCGGCTGTCTTCCTCCTGGCCTGGTTCCATTCTAGTCCTCGGTCCTTCAAAGATTGTTTAATGTCCTCCCAGCGGACTCTGGGTCGTCCTGGGGGTCTGGATCCCTGGCTCTTTGTTCCCCATGCTTGTCGTGGTAGCTGATCTTCTCCCATTCTGCAGACATGGCCAAACCATCTTAGATGGGACTGTTCTACTTGGGTCTGCAGGGGGTGGGATTTTAGGCCTTGACGTATCGTCTGGTTGCGGACCATGTCTCTTCTTGTTACCACCTTCCTCAGATACCTCATTTCTGAGGTTTGGATCTGACTTGTGTGGGCTGTAGTCATTGCCCATGACTCGCATCCATATGTCAAGACTGGGACATAGGTGGAGCGGTATACAGCCATCTTCGTTTTCTTACCAAACTCTCTCTTGCTGAGGAATCCTCTATTTTTGGCCTAAAAAAGTCTCCCAGCTGCTGCTTTTCGAGTGGCCAACTCTTCTTTGATGCCTCCCTTTCGGTCTATAATAGCTCCGAGGTATTTAAAGTGGTCGACCTGCCCCAGGACCTGTTCTCCCAGCTTATTCTGATGTCTTCTTTCTTCTCGTGATATCACCATGGATTTTGTTTTAGAATTGCTTATGACCACCCCTCTCTTCACCAGCTCTTCCTTCCAGACTTGCAGGTTGGATTGGAGACGTGTCTCTGATTTAGCAATCAGGGAAACATCATCAGCAAATGCCAGCTCTGAAATACAGACCTGTCTCATCTTCCAGTACCCCACTGAATACTTTCTTGTTCTCTCCTTACATGCCTTGATGACATCGTCCATGAGGAGTATGAAAAGATAAGGTGACAGGATATCACCTTGTCTTACACCAGTGGTGGTCCTGAACTCTTCTGACTTATGGTTTGCTGTCCTCACATAATTTCTGCAAGACTTGTAGAAGCTCTGTATAGCATGAATCAGAGGTACTGGAATGTTCTTCCTTGCCAAACAGTCCCAAAGTTTGCTCCAGGGGACCCTGTTAAATGCTTTTTCCAGATCAATGAAACAAAGATGGATCTCACTCTTATGCTCAAGGGCCTTTTCACTCAGCTGTCTGAGTGTGAAGATGAGGTCTTGAGTACTTCGGTTTGCTCGGAATTCGCACTGGACCTCATCCAATTGTTGCTCAGCTAGGCGTAGGAGTCTCTGCTCTAGGATTCTAGAGTAGATTTTACCAGAGACACTGAGAAGGTATATGCCTCTGTCGCGAGGAGTTTTGAAGAGAAAGGACAGCTTGGATGGAATGGAGAATAAAGATAATAATGTCTTATCGATAGTCTATGAGTTCGAAGAAAGTGCCTCTCCTCAGGAAACAGTGTACTAGAAATCCTTGATGCAAAGAGAATTCTAGCAACTAAACAGGATTTTTCTGGACGATAAATTCTTCCTCAGGAATCCTACAAAAGGACTGTGTAAAGCACATAAGGTTGAGAAAGAGATTTTGTGTCCAGCCACATTTAAAATATCCCGACCCAATAGAAGTTAATTAAATTATGGCTCAGCCCCCAGGGTGTAGATTTTTATTTAAAACAAAATACGACCCAAATAAAGTTAACAAGAAAAATAACAACAGACGCTGTTAAGTAAAATTGAATAAAATGGTATAGAATCTTACATATCTGAATTTACATATAAATATGAAAAAAGTTTAGCTCTACTGTTTATAAAAAAAAAACAACTAGTGTGTCATCATATGGACAGTAGATCTCTTCCATGGCAGTTTTGCTGGTAGGTGTTAATACTCATCTCCTCCAGGACTGTAGTAGCTGCGGAGGTGATTTGTGTTTGGACTCTCTTGGTTTTGTATGCCCCAGCACTCTGGTACAGTGTTACAGTTCTATTGTATAAGCGGGCAGCAGAGTTTACTTCCCTGGACTCATTGCGCATCTCAAATAAGGATGGGTAAGTCAACCCAGCTGAATACTTCTGCTTACTGTTTGATAGGGGTAACTGGGTTTTGGAATGGTCACCTGGTTAATATATTGTGGGTTGGTATGGGGTAATCTTTGGTACCGTGGACCTGTAACCTGGTTTAGGTACCTTGTAACCGCAACCTGGGTGGACTGGAAACAATTGAAGTACCGTTAGTGGTTTCAAGAGCAATCATCTCCTAAGTCTGATGGCCGGTAAGCGTCCATCAGAAATTAAATTAACACAATGCTAACTACTATTCAGTAACAGTGTGTGATCTATTATCTATGAAATACTCCTTCTTAACTGACATATAGCGTTTCTTGAGTTCTCAGTCTCTATCTGGATGTCTGCTTATTTACAGCAGTGGTTTTCCCCATGTAGGCAATGAGTTTTCACAGACTGTGAGGTAGGGGCTGGGGTCATCAAATGGTCGAGAAACACTGGTTCACCTAGTGCCCATAGAGCAGTATTTTAATTTTCGGGTCTCTGTCAACAATGGTTTGAGAACCACCGGGTAATAGTTTCCTTTGCTGCTTTAACATTTTGGGGTGTCATTGCTGCCAAGGTCTAAGAACCAATGATTTACATTCTTGCTTACTCGAGCAGTAAATCATTTGGAGGGTAGTCATGGTCTCACGGCTTGAGAACTGCTGACTTACATTTTGTCAGTCAAAGTGGTAAATTCATTAAATAGCTAAATAATTGCAAGCATTCTTAAAGTTCTGGTTCCTGTAGAAAATAACATTCATATAACTGATAATAAAATAGTTCTTCAATCATACAACATTGTATATGCATAGGATTGCATTAAATACATGTAAAGAACATTCCATGATGAAAAGCACATTAATGTCCCTTATGTGACAAAGTGAGAAGAAGTGATTGAGAACACTTTTATCAAGTTTGTAGTCTTGACAGAGAACACAGAAGCCTTATAAGAAATAGAAAATAGGACCACTACTACACCTCTGTTTTGCTTGGATCAATATGCATATCTCAAAGTAAAAACAATAATATACATAAATTATTTAACCCTGTCTTATCAATGGTTAATTAGGTCTAGGACCTCAGCAAACTCATACATTAGTTTGAGGGATCTGCAAAGATGCAAATAACCATTATTGTCACTGAAAATGCATTCAAAACTTTGTTTAACAAAAAAGTTACTGCAATAATAAGATGTGGATAAACATATGATTATTCATATTATAAAATCATCAGTATTATCTCTACTTACTTCGCTCAACTGTATTCATTACAGATTCTCGCAACAATTAATGCCCACTCTGGGCCCATAGATTCCGTCTGCTTCGAAGGATGGTTAGAAGTTGAATCCCTTATAATTCCCTCCTACAATTCCAGGATGGCTTTTCCCGCGCAGGGGGGGGGGGAAGAATTGGCTTCTTGGGTGGCATTGTTGCAAATTCTATCTTGGTCCCAGGGGTATCGAGTAACTTCATTTTAACTCGCCCTAGTATCCCCGGTGTGTGCTTGATTTACGTGTGTCCAGTTCGTGAGACAAACAAAGGTTCGACTTCCGGACTGTTCGTAGCACAATGTTTCTGTTGCTGTCATTTTCGACGGAGTTTCATATGTCAAGTTATTTGTCGTATTTTTTTCACCCTAGTCAAAGGTGAATAATTGTGTCTTTACCTTGCGATGTCAGGTTGATTTGGGGTTATCTTCCCTGTTGGTTCTTTCATTGTGTTTGACCTGTATGAAGACAGGGTCAAAGGTAAACAATTCGGAGCTTGTGCTCATGCGCAGATTTTAAGCGCCAAGTTGAGTTACTTCCGTCAGGCCGGGATGTAAACTGGCTTCTGTGGGACATGATGTCCATTGTGTTTTTGGGGTAAATCTTCGAAGTGACTGCGTTGGCAGTTCTCCCCAGTGATTCTCTGTACGTCGGAATGAGGACAGAGTTCGTTATTGTGTTCTGAGGATTCTGTGCTAGGTAACACCGACCTTTTTTACATTATTACGCGTTCGGTGGCAGAACATGTTAAAGGCTTACCAAGACTGTGAACTACAGCTCACCGATCCTAAATTTCAGAACTTATATTTTGTGCTCAAGGGAGCCATCCAAGACTATTAGTCTTTAAGTTATCCAGAAGTCCAGTGACGAAGTTATATTGTGGGAACCGCAGATTGGCGGTGGTTATATCTACATAAGCATTACCGCAGGGTTGATGTTAACCTGCTTAGAAGAAGTACACAGATGACGCCATTTTGGGGCCTGTGTTACGGCTAATGTGCAATTGGCGGGGATGCCAAGTTGTACCTGTATGTCAAAGTGATTAAGGTATCTGACGCGTTCAGTCAGAGGTACCAAAGCGGCATTGAGAACTGTATATACATGAACATACTACTATTGTCCATGTACGAATATTTGAATGTTTACCAGCCTTTTGAATGCCTGATGTATGCCTAACGATTTCCGGTTATCATGACCATGTTTACACTGACTGTTCCTGTTGATGCTACTGTGTGTTTCCGTCAATAAATGTTTTGAAACGTGCCAGCAGTGTCCAAGCATCCTTGACTACTGCATGTGAGTGTATGGATTGCATTACACAACATATACGAGCCTAAACACATTCGCGCCTTCATTCGCACCCACACTCAGCTCATCATTACAAGTACTACACACCTAACAACATGTATGCTGTCTTGTGCCAGTGATCACCTCTACAGAGCGAAAAAGACAGTTACATTTCTGGTAGGCCAGATCTGTGGGTCTAAGCTGGACAGAGCGAGAGATTAACATTTCCGTGGACTTTGTGCTACATGTTTTGATAAACAAGGTGGACATCTGAGAATAACACACATACTCGACACTTCCAAGTTTTGACTACACAGGACAGTATAAACAGTGTTAGCATTTTTTTTATAATGCTACATAAACCACAACATGACAAGTCCTGAAGTTAGCATCGAGGCGTTTGTTACGTGGACCACAGCTGCATACGAGTCAAGTCCCTTTTTGTAAATGGTACCGCTGGTCATTTACACGTCTCAGTCAACGACAGACTTTCCTACGTCCGAGCATTCAAGTTACATTGTTCGAGGTCAAGTGTTTGTAAACAGTACGTGAAATCGTCAACATTCAATGTGCAAGTCCTAAGTCGAGAAGGTCATAGTAACTTTATGTTCTGGAAGACCACTTCATGTTTCAGTGGATCTGACAATCAGTGCGCGCTTGACATTTTGTTTCTGTGTTCGCAAGGAGCAGGATAGTTACTGTAATATCACGTGTGACTAAGCTTTATTTTGCAACACATTCAATTGCTATTTATGTTACTTGTACTATTGTTGTGTATTTTTCTTGTGTTTTTCAGCGGGCTGGTTGGGTAAGGTGACTCCTTTAGATAAATACCACGTAATAGAGGTTATCTATTGAGAGCGTGTCGTTAGGGACTGCAAATTTCCTTAATTGGAATTTGCTAGCGACAATTGTTGCTGTTTACGTTTAGCTGTGACGACATGAGTTAGTGTTGTTTTCGTTATTTTTTCATTCTTTGATTTTCGATTTGTTTTGTTTGTATCTGTTCTTCTCTCCTTCCTTCCGTTTATTTCTTTACACCTTTTTGTTTATAACAGTGTTGCTATTTGTCTTGTTTACTTTTCGCGGTCATCATTACACATTTGTGTAACATTTTCTTTACTTTCTGCTGTATTGTTTATTTGACTTCTGCGAACGTTTTCGGTCAGTGTTCTGTATCTTTGTCTTTGTATTTATGATTGTAATACATTATTGTCATACACAGTCTACATACATATACTTGGTCATGTATTATTATTGTCGTTATTAATATGATACACTATTCATATTGGGAGTACTGATAGAAAATTATTATAAAGAAATAAGGTAACCATACAAGGTCTTTGATTAAGACTTGACTCTCAAAGAGAGTGAAATAAACTGAACTGAGTATACAAGTCTAACATTGAAGACTTGTCTCCCATTAAAGTGGGATAAGGTAATTTATTTAATTTTTTCAGGTTACTGATCTCATTAGACAATGTCTACACTAGACTTCTTCATTGAACAAGGGAAAGTCCTTGGGAAGACAGGTGACAAGTTAGAAGAATTCGCAACTGCTCAATTCGCCATAGCATTGAAGTCAGAAGAAAAGAGACAAAAAGAGGAAAATAAATTGAAAGCAGAAGTTGAGCAAAAGAAGATAGATGCTGAGAATTTAAGATTGCAGATGCAAGCTGAACAAAAGAAGATAGATGCTGAGAATTTAAGGTTGCAAATGCAAGCTGATGAAAGAAAATTCCAGATGGAAATGGAAAAACAAAAAAATGAAGCTGCTGCTGAAGAAAGAAAACTTCAAGCTGCTGCAGAGGAAAGAAAACTTCAAGCAGAAGAAAGAAAACTTCAAGCTGCTGCAGAGGAAAGAAAACTTCAAGCAGAAGAAAGAAAACTTCAAGCTGCTGCAGAAGAAAAAAAACTTCAAGCAGAGGCGGAGAATAGAAGATTGGATAGGGAAGCCGAGGAAAGGAAAGAGAAACATAAAATGGAACATGAGGAAAAACTCGCGACTTTGGAATTAGAGAAATTGAAAGTAACAAATATGGGTGCTCATCAAGTAACTTCGGATACAACAAAGGAGAGGTCTAGTAAGATCAAATTGCCTCATTTCAATCCTTTAAAGGACGATATAACTGATTATCTTGATAGATTCGAATTTTTATGTGGTACGCATAAGATAAAAAAGGAAAACTATGTTGAACAACTGATGGAATTTTTTAGAGGTGAAACTGTGACTACTCTTATGACAATAGAAGAGCATAATAGAACTAATTATGATGTTTTCAGAGCGGCATTATTAAAAAAATATCAACTAAAAGAAGAAGATTATCGTCTTCGTTTTAGGACAATGTTGCCAGAAAATGGAGTAGATTTCTCTGATTTTGTTACAAAGATACGTCGTACATTTACACGATGGGTTGAGTTGTCTCAAACTGAGAAAACATATGAAGGTCTAATGGACTTATTACTTAGAGACAAAGTTTTGTCATCTGTTAACGATTCTTTCCTTGCATTTCTTCATGAGCGTAAGCCTAAAAACTTAAAAGACATGGAGGAATACTGTTGTCAGTATGCCACCGCGCATCCCCATGCTACAGTTAGCAATTCTAAAGTGAAAGAAGGGTTGCCAGTTGCTTCGGCAGCACCATATGGCCTTAATTTCAATAAGAAATTTCAGGGTGCCCAACAAAACTGGAATAGGAAAAGTAATCAGAATTACACTCATAAGCAGAGTAATCCAACATATGATGGTGCCAGTGATCACCTCTACAGAACGAAAAAGACAGTTACAGTTTCACCTTCCCAGTGGAAATGAATTTCGCTGGCTAAGGGAATAATTTATGGCCCTTGACCGTGAGAATCCTGAGCTAGTAATATACTGTGAAATATATGAGTAGAGAGAGAGAGAGAGAGAGAGAGAGAGAGAGACTTTTGGTTTTCTTGTCTAGAGATAGGAGAAATTTAGAGGAATAAAATAATAGACAGAAGAAAAAGTCGGTGTGAAGTCGTTACACGACAGCCTCTATGGTTTCCACATTGTCGATTGTCACCCTTTTTGAAAATTGGTGTTAGGATGGCAATCTCCCAATCCTTTGGCATGGTCTTGCTGCACCACGCTGACTGTAGGACCCTTAAGAGTAATAGATCGCCTGATGCTCCCATGTACTTAACCATTTCTGGTATTATACCATCATGCCCTGTTGCTTTGCCCATCTTGATTTTCTCCAGTGCTTCCTTCAGTTCTTCCATCTTTTTTGTGTCATCTTCACCATCATTGGTTTTCTCTTCTGTGATAGTGGTTATCATTTCTGATGCTTCACCATGCTCACCATCCAGGAGTTCTGAGAAATATTCTTTCCATCTTTCCATTACTTCCTTCGAGGCAGTAAGCAATTTGCCTTGCTTGTCCTTTATAAATTTGAGACGGCACTGTTTTTCTGTCCTCATGTTCTTTAGGGTCTTATAGAACAATTTCAGTTTTTTTGCGCATCTTTTTCTAGCTTTTCTCCAAATTCTTCCCAGAACTTCTGTTGTGCTGCTAGCACCTTGTTCTTTCCTTCAGTTCTGAGTGTCACATATTCTCTATATTTCTCCATTTGTCCTGTTGTGTTTTTAGATCCTAAGTATTGTTTCCATGCCATTTTTTTCTCTCTTATTTTCTCTTTGACTTCCTCTGTCCACCAAGGTGTCCTCTTTCTCTTGTTCCCAAGTCGGACTTCACCGCATGCTTCTGCAGCAGCTGTCTTTATGGTGTCCTTGAATTTAATCCAGAGGGTTTCCAAGTGATCAGGTTGTTCTTCTGTGTTGTTTACCGCTGCAGCAATGAGCCCCTGATATCTGGTCTTAATTTCTGGCTCTCTCAGCTTGTAGGTCTTAATGCTCATTTCTCCCGTTCGTTTACTTAGTTTCTTGCGTGATGTTGGGCAGTTTCTAGGCTGAGCAACTCTTTCAGTTGTTCTTTTGATTGTAAGCAGGTAGTGATCACTTCCAATCTCTGGCCCCCTCCAGACTTTAGCATCCCGGACATATTTGAATGAGCTCATCCTAACAATGGCGTAGTCGATCACTGACTTCTCATTCTTTGTTGGTTCACACCTAGTGTATGCATGTATGCGCTTATGGGGGAACTTTGTGTTTGTAATGATCAGACTCTGCTCACTGCAGAATCTAAGGAGTCGGTTTCCATTGTCATTGAGAGTATCTTCTCCATATCTTCCGATAACTCCACCCCATCTAGCATGGTCATTTCCAACTCTGGCATGGAAATCTCCGAGCATGATAATTTCATCTAGGCATTCATCCAGTGTCCTTTGAAGCAGCTCGAAAAATTCCTCCTTGACCTCTGCTTTCTCATCCTGATTTGGCCCATACACTATGACCAGGTTGACTATGGTTTCTCCTTCTTTTAGTTTTACAACCATAATGCGCCCTGAGACAAAGTTCCATCCCTTGATACTATCTTTCTGGTTTTTGGCCACAATGCAACCCACGCCCCTTTAGCTCTTTCAGACGTGGGTACACCACTGTAGAGCAGAGTGTTGCCATCGAGATCCATGACTCCTTGTCCCTTTTTCTTTGTTTCCGTAATAGCCAGGATTTCTAGTTTTGCTTTCCTCATCTCTTCCACCAGCTCCTCTTCTTTCCCATTTATACTTCTTGTGTTCCAAGTTCCATAAGTCGTAGTCCGTTCCAGTTCGTGGCCTTTAGAATCAGTCCGGTTTTCTCTCTTATATTACTCGTAATCATAGTTTAAAGCAAACAGGTGATTGGCCTGTTGTGCCTTTGCATGGTGGAGGGGCTGCCTCCTTACGGCCTCCATGCAGGCCGCCCTCCTCCTTTTTTCAGCCGGGCTTGGGACCGGCCTAGGTGGAGTTTTTTAAAGTTGCTACCAAAGTGAAATGGGTTCACTTTCGATACAAGACAACTGGAGGCTGAGACACTTGGGAGTCATGACCCAAGTGGGCCCGCCCCCCCCTTAGAGTGTAAAGGAGTATACTGTCCCGAAACACTTGTCGGGTGGGGGGAACTCTTCTGATGATCAGATTGCCTCCTGTTGTATCGTTTCCTATCATAGTTGCATGGTCAAACCAGTAACAATCGGGAAAAGACCGATGGACTTCTGGAAAGACAGATGACACTGGGAAAGACTAGAAACCGGCTGACCGGGTTAGCACCCCGTAAGGTGTATTACAATTGCTACAGGACCGAAAAATTATAGATGCCCCCAGGATTCACCGAAAAGGGGTGGGGGAAGAATGATGAATCCACAGGCGCATCATTGGAATCGACCAGAAGTAGTATACAATGCGCAAAACAGGTCGCATTGTGGCGGCGCTCTGTGGCGGCGCGTGACTTTTTATATAAGGAAATTGTGGCGGCGCGCGGGCGGCGCAAGATGGCGGGATGACTTTTTATATAAGGAAAATGTGGTGGCGCGCGGGCGGCGCAAGATGGCGGCCTTGAGATAACAAGGGGAGGTTATATGGGGCAAGATGGCGGACTTGAGACAACAAGGGGGAGATAAGTAGGTTGTTGTATTGGATGACTTTTTATATAAGGAAAATGTGGTGGCGCGCGGGCGGCGCAAGATGGCGGACTTGAGATAACAAGAAGAGGGGTATATTTAGAGTTTTTTTATATAAGGAAAATGTTGCAAGATGGTGGACTTGAGATAACAAGGGGGAGATAAGTAGGTTGTTGTATTGGATGACTTTTTATATAAGGAAAATGTGGCAAAATGGCGGACTTGAGATAACAAGAAGAGGGGTATAGGAAGATGGCGGTTTTTTATATAAGGAAAATGTTGCAAGATGGTGGTTTTTTTATATAGTAATATATTATTGTTGTTGTTATTAGTATAGCCAACTTAGGTAGTGGTTGTGTTAGACAAACAAGAAGAGGATAATAGTTAGACTTTTTAGACAATAGGAAGACGATAGTTAGACGATATATTGAGACATATATTTTTAGACAATAGGAAGACGATAGTTAGACGATATATTTAGATAACAAGAAGACGATATGTATACGAACAGTTATACGAACAGTTATACAACAGTTAGACGAAATACAACAGATGATATAGGTAACAAAAAAAGCGTTTTAGTTAATATAGTTTTTATTTTGTCAAATACTAAAGGGCAACTCTCAATCGCTTGGTAGGTTTCTTCTTCTTCTGTGGTAGATTAGGGACATCGGTCAGGTCTGTGGTAGGAAACCAACTCGGATCTGGGGATACTGGACAGCTAGACTTCATGTATTCGTCAAACAGGTTAGTGAAGGTGGTAGAGTTCTTCGGGGGTAGGACATCGGTCAGGTCTGTGGTAGGAAACAAACTCGGTTCTGTTGGTTGGTAACAGCTGGAGTTGATGTACTGATCAAACGTGGTAGTGGTAGTAGGATAGGTATCCGTGCTTGGTGGCTGTAATCGGTCAAATTCGGCGAGGATTTCGCTCTGTAATGTCAATAAATGGTCAAACTCGGGTCGAGTTAACGTAATGTCGTGTTTGGTAGGAAATTTGAGGTAGGATTCACCAAAATATCTTCGCACGTGCAGTAAAGGTTGGCCTCGGTAAACACTTACAGACGCAGCCTTCAGACCACTAGCCAAAGGTTTAAGCATTTCATCACTTCTCTTGATGTAGACCCAGTTGGTGGGAGCAGTCATTTTCAACGAGGTGTATCTGTCGTTAATAAAGTGTCTTCCAAGTGTTTATATTGTATAATCTGGTTTTTTTAGGCGTGCCCTAGCTAGGATTTGATTCGTCGAACATCGATCGTGTGTTAGGTAGGACGTGATTCGTCGATGTATTGCGTGGGAACAATGACACATGGCCGTGAGGGAAAAAATACACCTGTCTATTGATTTCGTCCCTTGTTTATCAAAGTGGGGTTGAGTTTCACTAGCCAGGGTCTGACTAAGCGCGTAATTAATCGATCGTTGGCGTGTTGTCTAGCCGAAAATGGTAGTAGGACCCGCTGCATAGTACCACCTCGTGTTTTGATCAAGATGAAATAAATGGCGTAGAGCCCGCAAACATTGGTGACTACATCTTGTAAATGTCTGGCGTTGTAGTTAACAGGTCGAGTAGACACGAGCTAACACTTTAACGAGCCCAGTTCGTTTAACAAATGTGTCCGACAGGAGGATGTTGCGTATCTCGTCTGTATTCATTGTCTAAGTGGTGTAGTCTGTCAAAACTTGGCGCGATTTCGAGATCTCCAAGATCGAGTCTTGCGTGGTGTGACCTCGGTGAATGTAGGTTTCTTCTTCTTCTTCGGTGGTGGATTGGGGACATCGGTCAGGTCTGTTGTAGGAAACCCACTCGGTTCTGGTGATATTGCACACCTAGAGTTCGTGTAGTCGTCAAACGTGTTAGTAGAGGTGGTAGGTTTCTTCGGTGGTAGATTAGGGACATCGGTCAGGTGGGTGTCAGTGCGTGGTGCCTGTAGTCGGGCAATTTCGGCGAGAATTTCGCTCCGTAAAGTTAATAAGTCTTTAAGCACTTCATCACAGCTCTTGATGTAGACCCAGTTGGTGGGAGCAGTCATTTTCAATGAGGTGTAGATTATCACTGCGTTAATAAAGTGTCTTCCAAGTGTTTATATGTAGGAATACCAGTTCAATCTGGTTTTTTTTAGACGTGCCCTAGCTAGGATTTGATTTGTCGAACATCAAGCGTGTGTTAGGCAGGTTGTGATTCGTTGAAAAGGATAGTTGACGTGGTTGTGTGTGAACAATAACACATGGCCGTATTGGGGTGAGGAGAAACCCGATAGCGAATATTCATAAAAGGAGGGGTAAAACCGTATAAAAATGCGATAGAGGAAGGGTTCGGGTTCTTGTGTCGCTGTCTTTTGGTGATGATTTTACTCCTGTTACTCGTTTTCTCGAGCCGCGCGACGTTGTATATAGCGTATTAACACCCGCCGTAGGAACTCTACTGTTAGCTCGACAAGGTGGTCATGAGGGACCACCCGTAGAAGGACGTCCTCTAGGTGCATATTAACTAGATCCTCATCCGATGACGTCAGACAGGGATGGGCTAGTTGGTTCGGTTGTTCATCCCGACAACCTTCGCAATACCGAGACCGGTTCGCCTGGAGGTAGCTTAATATGGAAGTAAGGATGTTCCGACGACGTGAAGGCATCTGTAAAAATGAAAAAATAAAAACAAAGTTACTATATATCTATAGATAAGCGGGACATGTCATAGTTATCAACTACTCAAAAATATGACAGGGAATTTCCGATGTTGGGTGAATGTAAGTACATATTGCTGTACACGGGGGTAGTTGCATCTTAAATATTGTATATCACGATTAAAAACGATACTCATTTAGTGATATTTAAATTAACTGTGTTCCTGTCATGCTCTGTCCGGTTTGCTGTTCCTTAGTGTGTGTGTGTGTGTGCCTGTGGTTGTTGTTTTGCTCCAAGCTTGTCCCACCCCGACCGGTCATCTGGTTAGCATTATGTTGGACTTATTTGGTTGTGTAGTGGTACAAATAGGGTGTTGTATACGAGTTATCGTTACTCCTGTTAAATACTAGTCCTCTATATTTATTTTATACCTAGCATCGAAATGACTTACAATTAGTATTTATGCTCTATCTATGTCTAAAGCTAAATTAACACATAACAAGTTATTAAGTTAGCTTTCTTGGTTTGATAGACTCGTTCACTATTGATTATCTGTAATGTTTTAAAGAGTCTTGTTAAGGTATTATTTCTATAATATTGTGTATGTTCGTAAGCAATAACACGGGCTTTTTGTGTGTTTCATGAAAGTGTAGATACACTACGCAAAAGTGGTCTCACCAGAACTTTGTTATCTATGTAGATGTATTATAGTCTGGTTACAAACAACAAGCTGATTTAGAAGTAACTTTATCCTTTTTATTGGAAGGAATTGTGTTATTATCGTTTACATGAATATAACAATTGATTGTCCCAAACCCTTCAGACAACTATGTTACTACTTGATTTGAGAAGAAAGACTTTTTATAAACACTCTTGAGTGAATCCCCCTTTGACTAAGCGCTATAGAATAAAGAGGAAAATATAAAATAAAAAAAACTAATTTGGTTTTGTGTTGTGTTGTGTGTGTGATGAGAATATAAGACGCTGAGAGGTGAAGTGGGATCGTAGGCAACTACTCCCTAGAAAGAAACCAGATCGATGGCCCCACAAAACAGCGCGTGTAAATTTCTGTTCACGTCACTAGGGCAAAACACAATCGAACAATAGTAGGAAATTTATAAAAGAAACATTCCTTCGTTCATGTATTCGAATCCGCTACTTAAGGTTTTCACTTTTTTTTATTTTATTTTTTATTTTACAAGTGCGGCATGTGGTGATAGGTTTTATATTGTCTCCCAATCGTGCCAAACAGGGGGCTACCCTGGAAATATAGTACATTAAATAAATAAAAAATATGTATGTGAGGTGATAGAAATATCCCTGCCAGGTTATAGAAATATGCCCTCGAGGTGATAGAAATATCCCTGCCAGGTTATAGAAATATGCCCTCTAGACGACAGAAATATGCCCTCTAGACGACAGAAATATGCCCTCTAGACGACAGAAATATGCCCTCTAGACGACAGAAATATGCCCTCTAGACGACAGAAATATGCCCTCTAGACGACAGAAATATGCCCTCGAGACGACAGAAATATCCCCTCTAGACGACAGAAATATGCCCTCTAGACGACAGAAATATCCCCTCGATATGATAGAAATGTGACCACCGGGCAAACAATATTACATTAGTAAGAGATAAGCAAAGAAATCTCATCACGACAGTAAAGGGACAGGAAACAAGATGGGTAGGGCATATCAGAAAAACTCTGAACAAGGAACCACCAGAGACACAGTTCAATGTTCCTCAAGCTGAAAACGCTCAAGATGTTAATACAAACATTCCACGGAAGGAAGAAACCATCACGGTAATCAAGGGGTTAAAGAATGGAAAAACACCTGGCCACGATAACTTAAATACAGAGCTAGTAAAGTATGAACGTGTGTGTGTATGACCAAGGGCGTTAAAAGAAAAAAACTACGTGTGTTTTGAGTTTTATTAAACATGGATGAGAGAGAGAGAGAGAGAGAGAGAGAGAAAGAAAGAGAGAGAGAAAAGAGCGAGAAGAGAGAGAGACAAACAGAGAAAGAAAGACAGAGAGAAAGAGAAAGAGAGAAAAGAGAGAGAGAGAGAGAGAAAGATAGAAAGAGAAAGACAGAGAGAGAGAGAGAGAGGGAGGGAGAGAAAGAGAGAGAGAGAGAAATAAAAAATGCCCCGTGCGCGCGCGCTGTGTCAGAAAGATATTGATTTAAAAACCACGCGCTCACGATACAAGTGACGCCCTATCGTTTAAAATAATGGAGATATAAATATGAACATGTTTTGCTAGTTTGTAACAAGGCGTCTGTCCCTGTATAGTGCTGTTTTATATTTATAATATATTATCTCTATATTTTTACATGTATAGTACTGTTAAAAAAAATATGTTCTAAATATTCTCTTTAATTTTCTTTATTATGTGAAAAAAAAAATATTCCTCACGCTCGAGTTTAGTTTGTAGAAATGTACCATCAGTTGAAACCCAGGCTGAGTAATCTCACATAAATAACAACACGGAGAAGTTTTAGTCTTTTTTCCTAGTACATAATCGGTTAAGTCTTATCAACCACTTTTTAAAAATGTTATGTCAAGATAAAAAATAACAATTTAGTATCTGAGTTAACATCTTAACAGATAAAAATAACAAACAAATATTAACAGTTAGACTAATCTGAAACAGATATTTAGCAACACTGCCTAGTGAGAAAACGAATACACAGACATATCTTTTTGTTTAAATATTTAATACGACACACGAATACACAAACAACTAGAACCTTTTTATAATTTTATTAAACAGAAATAATTTTACACCCAAACACACGAAAAAATAAAAAAACAGATATTTTTAAAGATATTTATGGTATCCTAACGAAAATTAGTTGTCTTTTTGGTTTGTAACTAAGAAGTAAATTTAACAAAGAAAATAGAAATAAAACAGACAACTAATTTTTCTCACTAGGCAGTGTTTGCACAATTTGCTAAAATATCTGTTTCATATATTTATAATAAACTGTTAATAATGTTTGTTTATTTTCTCTTTTTTTATCTGTTAAGATGTTAACTCAGATACTAAATTGTTATCTTTTTTATCTTGACATGACAATACAGTTTTTTTTTTTAAGTGGTTGATAAGACTTAACCGATTATGTACTAGGAAAAAAGACTAAAACTTATCCGTGTTGTTATTTATGTGAGATTACTCAGCCTGGGTTTCAACTGATGGTACATTTCTACAAACTAAACTCTAGCGTGAGGAATATTTTTTTTTTTTTTCACATAATAAACATCTTAAAATTAAAGAGAATATTTAGAACAATATATTTTTTAAACAGTACTATTACATGTAAAAATATAGAGATAAATATTTATAATATAAAAACAGCACTATACAGGGACAGACGCCTTGTTACAAACTAGCAAAACATGTTCATATTTATATCTCCATTATTTTAAACGATAGGGCGTCACTTGTATCGTGAGCGCGTGGTTTTTAAATCAATATCTTTCTGACACAGCGCGCGCGCGCGGGGCATTTTTTATTTCTCTCTCTCTCTTTCTCTCTCTCTCTCATTCTCTCTCTCTTTCTCTATCTCTCTCTCTCTCTCTCTCTCTCTCTCTTTCTCTTTCTATCTTTCTCTCTCTCTCTCTCTCTCTCTTTTCTCTCTTTCTCTCTCTCTCTCTGTCTTTCTTTCTCTGTTTGTCTCTCTCTTCTCGCTCTTTTCTCCCTCTCTCTCTCTCTTTCTCTCTCTCTCTCTCTCTCTCTCTCATCCATGTTTAATAAAACTCAAAACACACGTAGTTTTTTTCTTTTAACGCCCTTGGTCATACACACACACGTTCATACTTTACTAGCTCTGTATTTAAGTTATCGTGGCCAGGTGTTTTTCCATTCTTTAACCCCTTGATTACCGTGATGGTTTCTTCCTTCCGTGGAATGTTTGTATTAACATCTTGAGCGTTTTCAGCTTGAGGAACATTGAACTGTGTCTCTGGTGGTTCCTTGTTCAGAGTTTTTCTGATATGCCCTACCCATCTTGTTTCCTGTCCCTTTACTGTCGTGATGAGATTTCTTTGCTTATCTCTTACTAATGTAATATTGTTTGCCCGGTGGTCACATTTCTATCATATCGAGGGGATATTTCTGTCGTCTAGAGGGCATATTTCTGTCCTCTAGAGGGGATATTTCTGTCGTCTAGAGGGCATATTTCTGTCGTCTAGAGGGCATATTTCTGTCGTTTAGAGGGCATATTTCTGTCGTCTAGAGGGCATATTTCTGTCGTCTAGAGGGCATATTTCTGTCGTCTAGAGGGCATATTTTTGTCGTCTAGAGGGCATATTTCTATAACCTGGCAGGGATATTTCTATCACCTCGAGGGCATATTTCTATAACCTGGCAGGGATATTTCTATCACCTCACATACATATTTTTTATTTATTTAATGTACTATATTTCCAGGGTAGCCTCCTGTTTGGCACGATTGGGAGACAATATAAAACCTATCACCACATGCCGCACTTGTAAAATAAAAAATAAAATAAAAAAAGTGAAAACCTTAAATAGCGGATTCGAATACATGAACGAAGGAATGTTTCTTTTATAAATTTCCTACTATTGTTCGATTGTGTTTTGCCCTAGTGACGTGAACAGAAATTTACACGCGCTGTTTTGTGGGGCCATCGATCTGGTTTCTTTCTAGGGAGTAGTTGCCTTCGATCCCACTTCACCTCTCAGCGTCTTATATTCTCATCACACACACACAACACAACACAAAACCAAATTAGTTTTTTTATTTTATATTTTCCTCTTTATTCTATAGCGCTTAGTCAAAGGGGGATTCACTCAAGAGTGTTTATAAAAAGTCTTTCTTCTCAAATCAAGTAGTAACATAGTTGTCTGAAGGGTTTGGGACAATCAATTGTTATATTCATGTAAACGATAATAACACAATTCCTTCCAATAAAAAGGATAAAGTTACTTCTAAATCAGCTTGTTGTTTGTAACCAGACTATAATACATCTACATAGATAACAAAGTTCTGGTGAGACCACTTTTGCGTAGTGTATCTACACTTTCATGAAACACACAAAAAGCCCGTGTTATTGCTTACGAACATACACAATATTATAGAAATAATACCTTAACAAGACTCTTTAAAACATTACAGATAATCAATAGTGAACGAGTCTATCAAACCAAGAAAGCTAACTTAATAACTTGTTATGTGTTAATTTAGCTTTAGACATAGATAGAGCATAAATACTAATTGTAAGTCATTTCGATGCTAGGTATAAAATAAATATAGAGGACTAGTATTTAACAAGAGTAACGATAACTCGTATACAACACCCTATTTGTACCCAACACAACCAAATAAGTCCAACATAATGCTAACCAGATGACCGGTCGGGGTGGGACAAGCTTGGAGCAAAACAACAACCACAGGCACACACACACACACTAAGGAACAGCAAACCGGACAGAGCATGACAGGAACACAGTTAATTTAAATATCACTAAATGAGTATCGTTATTAATCGTGATATACAATATTTAAGATGCAACTACCCCCGTGTACAGCAATATGTACTTACATTCACCCAACATCGGAAATTCCCTGTCATATTTTTGAGTAGTTGATAACTATGATATGTCCCGCTTATCTATAGATATATAGTAACTTTGTTTTTATTTTTTCATTTTTACAGATGCCTTCACGTCGTCGGAACATCCTTACTTCCATATTAAGCTACCTCCAGGCGAACCGGTCTCGGTATTGCGAAGGTTGTCGGGATGAACAACCGAACCAACTAGCCCATCCCTGTCTGACGTCATCGGATGGGGATCTAGTTAATATGCACCTAGAGGACGTCCTTCTACGGGTGGTCCCTCATGACCACCTTGTCGAGCTAACAGTAGAGTTCCTACGGCGGGTGTTAATACGCTATATACAACGTCACGCGGCTAGAGAAAACGAGCAACAGGAGTAAAATCATCACCAAAAGACAGCGACACAAGAACCCGAACCCTTCCTCTATCGCATTTTTATAAGGTTTTACCCCTCCTTTTATGAATATTCGCTATCGGGTTTCTCCTCACCCCAATACGGCCATGTGTTATTGTTCACACACAACCACGTCAACTATCCTTTTCAACGAATCACAACCTGCCTAACACACGCTTGATGTTCGACGAATCAAATCCTAGCTAGGGCACGTCTAAAAAAAACCAGATTGAACTGGTATTCCTACATATAAACACTTGGAAGACACTTTATTAACGCAGTGATAATTTACACCTCATTGAAAATGACTGCTCCCACCAACTGGGTCTACATCAAGAGCTGTGATGAAGTGCTTAAAAGACTTTATTAACTTTACGGAGCGAAAATCCTCGCCGAAATTTGCCCGACTACAGGCACCACGCACTGACACCCACCTGACCGATGTCCCTAATCTACCACCGAAGAAACCTATCACCTCCACTAACACGTTTGACGACTACACGAACTCTAGGTGTGCAATATCACCAGAACCGAGTGGGTTTCCTACCACAGACCTGACCGATGTCCCAATCCCACCACCGAAGAAGAAGAAGAAAAAACATACATTCACCGAGGTCACACCACGCAGGACTCGATCTTGGAGATCTCGAAATCGCGCCAAGTTTTGACAGACTACACCACTTAGACAATGAATACAGACGAGATACGCAACATCCTCCTGTCGGACACATTTGTTAAACGAACTGGGCTCGTTAAAGTGTTAGCTCGTGTCTACTCGACCTGTTAACTACAACGCCAGACATTTACAAGATGTAGTCACCAATGTTTGCGGGCTCTACGCCATTTATTTCCTTCTTGATCAAAACACGAGGTGGTACTATGCAGCGGGTCCTACTTACCATTTTTCGGCTAGACAACACGCCAACGATCGATTAATTACGCGCTAGTCAGACCCTGGCTAGTGAAACTCAACCCCACTTTGATAGGGACGAAATCAATAGACAGGTGTATTTTTTCCCTCACGACAATACGGCCATGTGTCATTGTTCCCACGCAATACATCGAACGAAATCACGTCCTACCTAACACACGATCGATGTTCGACGAATCAAATCCTAGCTAGGGCACGCCTTAAAAAAACCATGGATTTATACTAATATAAACACTTGGAAGACACTTTATTAACGACAGATTGACAACCTCGTTGAAAATGACTGCTCCCACCAACTGGGTCTACATCAAGAGAAGGGATGAAATGCTTAAACCTTTGGCTAGTGGTCTGAAGGCTGCGTCGTCTGTAAGTGGTTTTACCGAGGCCAACCTTTACAGCACGTGCGAAGATATTTTGGTGAATCCTACCTCAAATTTCCTACCAAACACGACATTTACGTTAAACTCGACCCGAGTTTGACCATTTATTGACATTACAGAGCGAAATCCTCGGCAAATATGAACGATTACAGCCACAAAGCGCGGATACCTATCCTACTACCACTACCACGTTTGATCAGTACATCAACTCCAGCTGTTACCAACCAACAGAACCGAGTTTGTTTCCTACCACAGGAGCCTGACCGATGTCCTACCCCCGAGGACCAGACATAACCTCACCACCTTCACTAATACTCGTGTGTGGACGTAATACGATGAAGTCTAGCTGTCCAGTATGCCCAGACTCCGAGTTGGTTTTCCTACCACATGACCTGACCGATTGTCACCTAATCTGACCACAGAAGAACGAAGAGAAAAACTACCAAGCGATTGAGAGTATGCCCATTTAGTATTTGAACAAAATAAAAACAGAATGATTAATCTAAAACGCTACTTTTTTTTGTTACGCTATATCAATCTGTTGTATTTCTTAAGTCCTAACTGTTGTATTAACTGTTAGTATAACTGTTCGTAATAGCATATGTCTTCTATGTTATCTGTAAGGTATATCGTTAACTATCGTCCGTTCCTATTGTCTAAAAAAGTATATGGTGGCTCTTTTCTTCTAGCGAGTCTGAAGCATCTTTGTAAGTTTCACGTCATGACAGGCGTTCTCATGGAGATGATTTATAGCGATGTGTATTAATAAAGTATTGAAGTAATAACTATTTAACTGCATAGAGCTATTGACGAGAGTTAGATGTCAATGAGTTATTATGAGGCCAGTATAAGAATACTATTATATTAACTGTCATACAGAGGAATAAGAATCGGTAGAAACATAGACATCAATGCAGTATTGAAATAATCGGATTAATAGTCTACATGAATGTCAACAGTGAAGTAGAAGCTGACGAAATCGTAAAACTAGTGGCTGATGCTGATTGTAGTTCTGTTT